>JARFNW010011123.1:0-25207 GCA_031763155.1 Dirona albolineata | reverse complement strand
TCTCTCTCTCTCTCTCTCTCTCTCTCTCTCTCTCTCTCTCTCTCTCTCTCTCTCTCTCTCTCTCTCTCTCCTTCTGCCTTTCTCTTTCTCTCTCTCACACACACGCACACAAACCCACACACCCATCCACTCTAACCCATAACCTTTACATTATTAGTATTCGAACTCCTTTGAAATCCCTTTGAAAACCAATGTTATTATGACACGAGTGCAAGGAAACCAATATGACCTAATTTGCACACATGTTGAGTCATATAGTATCAAAGTAACGTAAGACTTCTATGGCCCGTGGGAACTCGGGACCAAAATAATCATCCCCTCCCCACCCCCCGATCTCTCTCTCTCCCTTTCTCTCTATCTCACCCCCTCTCTCTCTCTCCCTTTTCTCTCTCTCGCTCTCCCATTCTCTCTCTCTCTCTCTCTCTCTCTCTCTCTCTCTCTCTCTCTCCCTCTCTCTCCCTCTCTCTCCCTCCCTCCCTCTCCTTCTCTCTCTTATCCAACCACATTTGGCCTGGTGTTGATTGCTTTTTCAATTTCATCTCTCTTGAGCTATATATTCATCACACCTTTCCAAGGCGATGAAAACAATGCAAATGGCACTACCAAGGCCTGCCCATTATTCTATGTTTCCTAAATAGTTTGCATAAGAAGATTATGAATTGAGGAAAACATTGTAAAAAGATTTAGTCAACAAACTCAAATTTTTATATGTTAATTTACCATTGCACTGGTGGTAAGACTTTGTTTTAATGTGTAATGAGTTGTATTTCATCTATGGCTGTTTATGATTTATGACTCAAGGGCTTGATTAGGAAAGAAAACAAAGTTTGTAAATGAATTGTCACCCCTTAGTGTAACATTTCTTCTTTTAAAAAAAAATCTATTTTAACAGCGAGTCGACTGGTATTGTGTTGCACAAAGATTCCAAGTTCTATCAGAGTTGGCAGAATTTCAAAGATAATAATCCCTACGTAAACAGTAAGTGGTGTTTGTCTTACCCCAGTTAAATGATACAGAGGGCTCGACCACTGCTGTCCCATGTAGCTAATTATCACAATATCAGCAGTATCAAGCAGACAAATGATGAATTGTTAAAATTACTTAACAAATTAAAAAAATGATTACCAGATTTATTCAAATGACAACTGCTGATCAGGTGTGACTGGCGTAATTATACTGGTTGCTGTCATTTGATTTGATAGAAACATATTATACCAGACCTATTCAAATGACCATGACCACCTTGGCCTGCCAATGAGGTGTGACTGGTCCAACAAAATAAAATAATAAGTTAAGGTACAGCCCTCTGCTGGCTAAATGAATGTTCATAAATATAATGATTATACTGAAATGTTGGTCTGGAATTTGTTTCACCTTGAAAAATATAGCCCAACTATAAAACTAGATCTTTGTCCCCTCTGTCCACCCCTCAACTGCGAGATTTCACACATTATGAATGACCATTTTCATTATTTATTTGATATTTTACCATGAAGGATGTGAATGACATTGACAAAATGGTTTGCTTGGAATCTGTTTTCCCATTTTATTTTGTGTCTGTTGTTTTTAACACATACTTAGATAATGTTTTGCTCCAATTTGCTTCAACAGAAATGTTTGACCTGAAAGTGAAATATGATGAGAGTGATAATGCAATGATTCGTGCCACAAGATTCTTTACCGACAAGGTTGGACATTTATTTGGTATGTTTTATTTCTGTGGTTCACAAACGCTTACTAAAATTAACATTTCAGAGATCCCAGTTTTGACACGTTCAATTAGAATGTTTATGTTTAAAGGGCCGTTAGATATGATTTAAGCAGTGTAGTGTTAAACAAATGATGAATTGTCAAATGTCACCCTGTGGATAGGAAGTTGGTCTATCTCATATTACTTTCAGAGCTCTAGGCTGACGTTCACATCTACACCTTGGATGAATGAATTTATTGGAGTAAAGTATCTTACCCCCCAATTATAGTAACATATTGTCAAAAGCAGAACTTTGCAAAATATTTGTTAATAGATTGTACATTTCAATTTCATGTTGCTTTGAGGAAGATTTAAAAAATCCTTTTTCTCTTTGTTATTTCCCTTTCCTTTTTAAAGTTTATTTCTTTTATATTAGATGATTTAGTATTTTATTATGCTCCAGAAATGTTATATTTAGTTCTCGATCCTGTGAATGTCACTGGACCCTAGTTTTATGAACAATAGTCTTCTATGTTGTAATTTTATTTTAGACATTTTAAAGATATTCTCTTCAAAAGGCCAGAATTTGTTGTGATGGCGGCTGAGTTGTTTGGCTACTCTGCTCGATGTAGAGAGATCCTTAATTCAAATCCTGGCAACGCTAACCTGGATGTTAAGTCCTGGGTAGAGACGCTTTACACATATTTACCTCAGAAAGATATTTCCAGTACGTTAGTACACTGCTAGCCTAGAGGCTGTTCTACTGTATGCTCCCCAAAGAGTTGAGAAGAACATTGAATGACAAGACCTGCGGGAAGGTAAAATGATGCAAAGTCTGTGAGCCTGTGGGGATACAGGACTTAAAACATAAATTCATCTTCCTTTTTATTTCAATTATATTAATTTGCTTTTCTTGAAGACTAGACAATCATAGCAGATATCAAATATTTACTTCATCTTCATTCTTTTATTTATTTGATAGGTGGCATGTTCACCAAGACTGAAATGTCTGAAGTGATGACAGAAATTTGTAAAATAGAGCCCAATTTTGAAAGGGAGAAATTTGTACGACTCTGTGAAAAAGAAATAATTCCTAACATTCTTGAGGTAAGATTTTCCCTCCAAAAATGAACTTGCAAGGTGACAATTTGTCAATCGAAGGCAAATTGGGAACCATTTATTCACTTGTGTTAAGGGCTTTTGCATTGTTTAAATAATTGATTGAATTGTTACATAATCCTAAATAAAAAGAGTCTCAAAATTAATTTAAATGCTTCTCAATGAGTCATACTTCCCAGCATTTCTCACATTTGGTGAATTTTTGTGACATTTGTCGATTGTTATGCATAAAGATCTAGGGTTTTTCATACAACTTAACCCAACTTTTGGTGAAAAATTAATTTTCCAATACCCCATTTCATTTACAAATGAATTCTTAAAATAACAAACTCATTTGAATATTTTTAAATCAAAAAGATTAATAATAAATTGCTGGATCATCCCTACAGCTTGTTTTTATTTTGATAGCAGTGTGTGTATTCATTATGATTTAAATTCAATGTTTGCATTGGTTCTATTTCTAGGCAATGATACGAGGTGATCTAGACGTTCTAAAAGACTGGTGTTTTGAAGCGGTAAGATCTCCATACACTATTCTTTCATTTTTATTTATTTCCTTCAAACCAGCCTGTGGCAATACATATTTTTATTTATCATAAAGGCTATCCTTTTTTGTTTGAGCATTTATTCTTTTGGAATGAATGTCTTTTTTTCTTTTTTCCATTTTGTTCAGTGGACCAGTTTGTCCCAAATCTTTTGTGTGACCTATACTTGAATTATTATTTGCTTTTCTTTTCCCTCTTAAGCCTTTCAACACATTAGCCCACCCAATTGAGCAGGCAAAGAAGGCTGGATACGTTTTGGACTCTAAGGTCCTTGATGTCACACATGCAGATGTAAGTATCTTGGTTGCAATTTAAGTATTAAATAAATGGCGAAGATATCCAGTCCAGGCACGAATGTGTAGCTTAGGAGATGAAAACAGAAAAGTATATGGTGATAATAAAAGCAAGTTGTCACTTATTTTACTGGCATTTATGGGAAAGCTTGTTTGTTTAGCGGTCTCTCATATTGCTACATAACTGATTTTGCTCATGATACAAATAATTATTTGTGGATGTTATGGACTGATCACCTGATTGTCCCACATGTCTTATCAAAATAGTGCCTGACTCCATATTTGACCCCTGTATACCATCCATAACTGACGGCGGGACTTGACCCAACATGATTTACAGTATTAAAACAGTGTAGGGGTAATTCAGGTTAAAACTGAAATGACACTGGGTTTGCCTGCATTTTTTGTTTGTTTGGGGGTTTTTGTGTGTGGATTTTTATTGATTTCATTTCATGGTTTTTTTTTCACTTTTTTTTTCTTTCTCCCTTTTCGAGAAATGGAATAAATATATCTGTGTCATGGATAGGTTCTTTCATTGATTAATAGGGCAATGCTAAACAAACAAATTTTTAATGATTTAATTGTTTGACAACCATCCCCAGGTAATCGCTGGAAAGATCATGGAACAAGGTCCCGTTCTAGTCATCAGCTTCAATGCCCAGCAGATCATGGTGGTACGAGACAGCAAAGGACAAGTGGTTGAAGGCGATCCGGTAAGTTTGGTTTTATCTTTTTTTTTAAAGATTATTATTTGATAGTATTAATAATCCTGCTCATCTTATTAATCCTGTTCATCTTATTTAATTCATAGTATTTAATGATTCTTGTTCAACAAACTGAAGTTTTTACTTGACATCTCATAGCACTGTATGACCAGGTTTGTCAACATTCTTCTCTTTCATAACAAACATTTGCAATCAAAGTTTGAAAATCAGATTAAAATTTACGAATGGTTGAGAACAGTAACAAAAATTAGGCCATCCTGTTGTGAGCAGATTCCTATCGTCAGTAAAATTGCTGTGTTAAACAGCACTGTAATAGGGATTTATTGATAAATCCTCCCCAATGATGAATTTTAAAAAATCTCAGGATTTTTTTTCTGCACTCCTGATATAGTAAGGTCATGTTGTGGGGAAAAACATATTCTGCCCAGTTAGTGTTTATCATGTTGTTCATATGATTCTTGCTTTCATTTTGTGCTGTGTTGATTCATTCTAGATTAAACATCTACTGCATATATTATTTTTAAAAATAACAGGCTGCAAGTGTTTAATGATGCAATATGTTTCCAATGGTGTTTGGAAAATTAAAAAAAATAAAAATGACAAGTTACATTTTCTTTAGGTATTAAGTGATTTCCTTCACTTAATAGTTGGGAATAAGTCTCAGTTTCATTGTATGTTTTTATGCGTAGTCCATTTTTATTTTTTTTTACATCTAGGCGGTTTTGGGTCCCTACAGGCCAACAAGAATTTAGAATGTGCAGGGGATCAGCCTATTGTGTCTGAAACATTGATTGAGATTGGCACATGGGATGTTGCCACGTTTGGGCCAAAACAACTTTATTTATTTTGTGTTGACTCTTTGGTATGAAAACTGATGAGATTTGAACGAGAGTGATGTGAGGTACCAGTGTATATCTTTGTCTACTTTCAGTAAAAGAAAAAAAATATTTGGAATATTTTACTCAGCGTGAAGTAACATTACTTGCAAAATTCTATTTTCAGGACAAAATAATGCGGATCATGTATGTATGGGCGCTGTGTCGCGACCAGGAGGAGATCGATCCCATGGCAGCCTGGAAGCTGATGGATATCTCAGCCAGTACATCTGAACAATGGTTATAATAGGAGGACATGTTGTATATATAGGTCGTGTGATACATAGTTGTGTATGTCTATACAAATGGAATGCAAGAAGATATAAAAGATTTTAATATTTATGTTATAGTCTTTGTGTGGCTTTATTTCCCTTCAATCTTTGCTCTTAGCCCATTGATGCTGCATTGCCACTTTCTTTCAGCTTGAAGAGGGCTCTGGCCTTGACACAGCAGCTCTGACAAACAATGTACCCATTGCATTTCTATCTGATTCGTTCCTGGGATTCTAATGTAAAGTGGTCATTAGTGTTGTGCATTAGTACACACTTCTTGTCTAGTGATTTTGGCTGTCTAGAATCAGCAATAAAACAATGGCTGTAATGAAAGTTTTTTAAATTATTTGTTCCTGGAAGCTGATATCCGTAAAGTACTGTAAAAAGGGGGCCCATTACTGAGCATTGATTATCAAGTCTCTCCTGGCTAAGCAGGAGTCTAAATATTTCACTGCTCTCTGTTTGAATTGCTGAAGCTTGGTGCAGTTCACACAGCCTTTTGAAAGAAAGTTCCTCCAATCTTTTATAATGTGAGGTGCAAACAAGTTTTTAATTGTTTTTTCTTATAAATGTAGAGTGCTTAGAGCTTGTTCTAAATTGTGTGAAGCGCTGCTATATATGTGCCATTTATTGTTGTTATTATTGTTATTATTATTATTATTATTATTATAATGTTGTTGTTTTTTAAATTTATTATTATTATTATTATTATTATTATTATTATTATTATTTACATATTATTATTATTATTATTATTATTGTTATTATTATTATTATAATATTATTATTATTGTTTATATATTTTTTAAATATTTTTTAAAAGTTTTATTATTAGGTACCGTACATCAGTTGAACATTTTAACATTCTCATTTTTCCTGAAGTTGGATGTTCTTTGTAGATGTGCGTATGTTGAGATCATATAGATATATGGCATTTTGGCAGGAGGTTCATTTTCTGTTAACGTGAAATCTAACAATGAAAGAGAATAATATGCTTTACACTTACAACTTCCACATTAACTGAGCATCTGGCAATGGAAATATTAATGCACACCACACCACACCACGCTGCTGGCTAAATCCCCTCTTTATCTTCTCATCTTTATTAAACTGTGATACATTACTTGCTGGCATTAAGCACGGCCATCGGGAAGAGGCTTGAGCGTGCTTAATGCCGAATCGTGCTTGGATTCGAAGTAGACATAACCCAGAGATCTTCATGAAATTAATTACATTTCATGAGTTATCTGTTATCTTCCTTTGTTGGTTTGTGGTGATCACACAACACCACACGATGTTGCTGCATTATTCATTGTTTCCCACCGTAGCAGGTTTCTTTTTTTTTTTGTGTGTTTTTTTTCTTTTGTTTTATATCTTTGATTTTATTTTCATAATTCAACATGGGCAGAACAATACAATTAACAAGATGCTGTCTTGTAATTTGTAATGAGGCGTGCATGAAGCCGAAGTTACCGTGCTTAAAGGCGTGTAGTTTATATAGCAAAAATTTGGTAAGAGTAAGAGCCATTTAGTGTGCTTGAGTCCGAACCGAGCTTAATAGCAGCGTGCTTAATGCCGGCATGTACTGTACAACATTGAATATTGTGTGGGGCCAGAGTAATATAAATGTGAAATCTAAAATACAATATGTCCTTCCAAGATGGGCTGATCACCTGCTTGATCATTAGAAAGTTTCTTGTTTTGCATTCCATTCAGCAATGCTCAAATGTTCCATTGTGAGCAACAATGAACATGATATTGGATATGAATATGAACCTACTTTTCATGCTCTGAAATCTGTTCATTTGAGTTGTTGTAAATATGACCTAATTTTACCAAGTAAATACTTTCACATCTATTTACAACATGGAAAGCAAAAAGAAAATAACCCTATTCTTTAAGTTTTTAAACCTGAAGCACACATGACAAGCATTGACAAACATTGTTTTGAGATTGTGGGTGGTGTAGCTAGCATGACAATGTTTTGCATTTCCCATTCTGCAATTCAAATTTGTGTTATATATTAGGCATTAGGTATGATCCCATGTTTCTAAATCCTCAACCCATAGACAATTCCTGTCCATATTCAACGATCGGCTGTGAAAGTGAATGGGACGCCTGCATGCAATTTATATTTTTTAAATTTATAGCAATGCTTATAAAAAAATATGGTGACTTATATGCACTGCCCCATTCACATCTTACAATTACAGTTAATGCAGTTGGACTCAATACTACTACTACTACTACTACTAAGCCACATAAATGACATTGACATAAAAAACAAACAAACCCAAAACAAAAATATTGTGCAAAATATTAACATGAACAAACAAGTGAGGACAGAGATAATAAATAGTTTAAATATTTATTAAAATCAAAAGGTAGGCTGACTTGAGAAAGTTTCATTACAAAAGAAGTAAAGTTAATGATTTCAATGACCAACAATGTCAAAATAAATAGAAAGTTTTAGGTATGCTCATTAATGAACTATTTATGCATCAATGCATCACTTGTGCTCAACTACTGTTCAGGTTTCACTTTTCAAATTTTTAGTAATCATCTTCAACCTATTGCACAACAATTCTTTCTGATATTTAAGACTTTGTTCCAACATTTTGGCATGTGCAGCTAAATCTGTAACAGCCTGAAGGCCCTGCTGCTCATACAATTCACTGTCACAGAAGGTCTGAGAATACTGTAGCATTACCATTTTGGATTCTTGCCCAAGCTCTCCCAACACTTCGGAGAAATTGGAATGACTGTTCATATTCTGACTGTTATAAGAGTTTTTATCATTTGGATCTGTCTGGTCTTTTTCAACTATGGACGATTCAAGCTGAGTATCCTTTGGCGAGTCAAAGTGGTCAAAAGTACTCCTAGTCTCATCTGTGGATGTTCCTGGTGCTGGTACCATACTTCTATTACTTCCCTGTTGGTTTTCATCAAGGATGGAAGTCGACCCAGAAATTGCTGAATCGGATTCACCGATGGTATTTAAAGAATGTTGTTGATCATTCATTTCAGAAAATCGACGTTTACATGGCACAAATCTGTTCATGTTGAAATTGGACTCATCAGATGACTGAAATTCCTGTAGAGTGAGAATTAGATAAATATTAGAGTTATAATCATGTTCACTGAGTAGTTATTAAGCCCACTGTTTGTTGTTTGGTTCGGAAAGCAAATGTTGTTAATGATCAATGATGATAATGGTTATTATTTAACAATGTATGATATATCAAGAGAACAAATACCCAAGATAATTGGCCACTTTGATGACACTTCCGATGACTGACTTTCATTTAGCTACCATTGATTAGAACATTAATTACACCGAACATGTTCAATCAGTATTGTTGTTAACTGCATTTATTAATTATTAATTGAAGGTCATTGAACCTTTTTATTTTTTTACAAGATTCGTAAATTTTTGTTTCCTATGTGTTTTCAAAGTCAGCGTAAGACTGCCTTCAGTGGCCACCGGTCGATGCCAACAACAACAACGAAAAAGAATGTTTGCACAGCTGGACAGATCGAGAATACATACAAACAGAACATTTAAAGAATACGTACAATACATGTTACAAAAGATGAGGCTTGAACTTGAAAATCTAAACAACCAATGAATGGGACATATATAAAATACAATTTCACATTTCATGTGCACCAATGTTCCAGGATGTCCAGAAATGATCTTTTCAACTTTAAATATGAATAAAACATTTACTAAAACAAGGCGAAACAAGACAATTTAGATAAAGAAAACATTTTAAAATGGGGAACCCCCTGATAAGACAAGGATAAACCGCGACAGAATATTGGCGAACGGTTTGTTGAGAGATTCGGACACACGTTCCCAACGAAAATACAGAATCCATCACTCCTGATCATCTCCACCAAGACTTAGTTTAATAATTAAATTAATTAGTGAAAATGGGAAGCGTGTGTAGCAAAAGTGATGAGCAGGACGAATACTGACTGAATACCGGGGAAAATGTTGCCGAAGATAGAGGCGTCAAATTCCAATTTAAGCAGCAATGGCTTCATCATGGGGATAAGTTACCTTTGACTGTGACCTGTGTTGGAAACAATTTATTAATTGATGCCAAAAGTGGCAGCACATATGTGTTGAACTTGAACGAATTGATATGGGCATAATATGATGTTACAATGCAAATGGTGGCAATTGAAATACTGTCACGATGAAATCATCAAAAATACGGCGACACTTCTAAAGCCGGCCACTCCCTAGAGACGAGTTCTTTCCGGAGAAGTCCTCAATGCATAAATAGGTAAAAATTCGAACTGTTTAGTAAAAAACCGGGTCCTCACGGAGTCTTCTTGATTTCAGGACGAGCCTGATTCATGCCCGGAGTTCCCATCGCTCAAATAATGGGGTGCAAAAGTCAGAATTATGTAAATCTAACTTCAGTGAACCCCCTCAAATGTAAACCCTTGACCAGCGGAGTTCAAGCCAGTCAAACAATCCTGTATATTTGCCCAACAATGTTATATAATGGTAGAGCACTAAACATCAGAAATAAAAGTAGGCTACAGGCCGCAGAAATGACATTCTAAAGAGGAACGATTTGTAAAGCAAAAAAGAGAAAACGCAATAAATATTATGATTCAATAAGGAAACAAATTGAAACAGTTTAGAGCAGAGCGTCTGAGACTGAGAGAATAAAAAAATCAGTTGAGATGGTTTGGCCATTTGAATAAATTTAAGAATGGAATTATTATCCCTAAAAAGCCTTTTGGATTGTTGTAAGTAGGGGAATATGCCCCTAAGTACTACACCAAACAAGATATGGAGAAACGTAATATCAGTCAGACACCAATGTAAAAGGAGATGAATTCAATTGGTTGATGCAAAGAAATAGAATCATGCTAAGGATTTAGGGCGGACATTTATTCATAGTCATTATACCTAGCACTGCACCGAAAGGTAGCTACTATTACAAATTACAGGTATTGGTAAAGAAAAAATGAAAGGGGTTTCTGCATTAATGTATGCCTCCAGATGTTAGTAATTTCGACTGAAGTCAGGAACATAATCTTTATGGTTACCAAGCAGCGTTATGTCAATATGTTCCATTATTATTATTATACTGATCTAATTTCACTGACGTGGTGCGAACATTACGAATCGTTGAGGCTGTGGAAGAGTACCCTCACTCCCCACATCCCAAGAGCTTTCATTACTTTAAACTTGTGTTGATGCGAGTTTTAACAAGCATCAATAAAAAAAAGAATTCCCTTTATTCACCCCAGGGGGAAATTTGCCTTTAGGGTCTATTCCGAGGGAAGACCGGAATGACCCAGGCGTCAGCTTCAATGCAGCACCGCAAAGTGGGATCACGTTTTAGATTTAGAGAAAAGGCAGAGGAAATGTAAACTTTGTACGATGTCTGGTGAGTTGACAGACTACCCAAGAAGGGGGTGGGGGAAGAACTTTGGGGTAGGCATATGAACATTTTCGTGAGTGATATTTCACATATGAGAGAATTGTAAATGAAATATTACCCCCCCCCCCCCTTTGCGTTACTTCAGAGTGAGGCATAAATCATGGCATACGTTGAACATTTGGTGGCAACATTAGAGCCACAATTCTGAAACTGAAACCAAGTAACGTTGGTATCCAAAATAATGATGGTCTACATAGTGTTATCATTATTAATGATTCTAACGTCATTGTCCTGGTGGGGCCCTAATCATAAAGTAGTGAGGTGATGAAAGAAACCCACCTCCCGAAAACATCAAACAAAACAAAAACCAAAAAAACAAGAGCGACCTCTCCCCCCCCCCCAAAAAAAAACAACAACTCCGAACTAACAAACAAACAAAATAAAAACCAACAAAAAACCCCCACCCATCAAAACAAAAAACGACAAAACCAAAAATAAAACATAACACTAACACACTAACAAACACAACAAAAATAACACACAAACAATAAAACCTCCAAACGAAAAACAACATAAGAACTAGAGACGCTATGCGCATACTATTGAAAGATGTATAAACGTCAAGCAAACCGATCGTAAGCTTATCCATATTTAGTACGACAAAGGCTTTTACTTTTATTGCTGCTATCGAGTCGTATCTAAAGATAAATCTAAATCTAAATCATAAAATCAGAAGTCAATATTCAGATTCTAAGATCGCTTGCTGTCTGACGTTTGATTTGTTCTTTATAAAATACGCGAATTTCAATTTTATGAATTCGTGATTATGATTATATTTAATCTATTAGGATATGTAATATCTGCTATAATTAGGCCTAAGTAAAAGGAAGTTTTATTTCTCCATGTGCATATAGATACGTATTTAACATTCCTCTGCAACTGCAACATCTTCAGATTTATATCTAAATTAATTGAGCACCTTGCATATTCCCAACAGAATATAATAATATGGTCAAGTCTATATAATTAATTGGTCTTTAAGGCTTGACTAATAGAATCTAGCTATAAGGCCTAACTATAATATCATAAAACCAGTGGTTTCTAGCGACGAAAAACGCCTTGGTCTTGTTTATAAACTAAACAGACGTCTTATACTTTACTTATATATTATTGGAGGTCAAATGTCTAATATTTTTGGTTCTTGGTTCAATGCAATGGGAAATAATGAAAAACTCTCTTATTTATGCTTTGTTTAACAAATAGGAACAACATATTTCAGGGAAAAAAAATATTCTGATGTTTTATTTACTGCTGCCATAGCTCCTTTGATTACTTCGTTCCTTGACAATAGATCCATTTATAATGGTTTGTCGTCTGCTGCAAGGCTGAATGACAAGGGAAACAACCCTGTAAGTAAATGAGGATGAGAAATGGGAGTAGCCCATTTAAAGCGACTTCGAATAAACTCTCGACTCTCGTCAGTCTCGAGATTGTTTCAGTTTGTAGTTTGTATAGTGGTGGTGAAAGAGTAGGCTAGCCCTAACGCAGTTGCAGTTGAGTAGTATTGAAACCATGGAGCAACTCAAACGGAGTTTTTGGTCGGAATCCTTTTGGTTACCTGGTAATCACTCTTGGGAGGAGTTGAGAAACAAGGACGACGGTGTGTACTTTCCACAAGTTCAGGATTTGTATGTTCCCCTGTACATCTCAGTGTTTCTTTCCCTCGGCAGGATCCTTTTCGACAGGTGAGCGTTGTGATGTGTGAGTCTAGTGAGTGTGAGTGCGAGTGTGAGCGAGTCGTGACCATTTCATCATAATTTTATTATCCCACACAAGAGGACAGTACATTTACTTCTGTAACTTACATTACCTACTACTACTAGGATGAGAAGTCCCGGGTCTTCTTGACTCCATATTATTCGGCTAGTAGTAGTAGAGTCAAGAGTATGTTTTAGAAGTAGAAGATAACTTCATTCTAAATTCTAACGATCAAGACCAAGAAGATTAATAATAATAATGTGATTTTATATTCAAAAATAGAATTAGAATACCACCGGTGTAGTCTATCTATCTAGACCTCTGCCTCTACTTAGTTCGAGTACTAGACTAGCCTAGTAATCTATAAAGTCCATCTAAATCTAGGGGTTTATTTCATTATGTTTTTTTACTTTTGTACTTTACTTTTGTGTACTGTTTTTTGATATATAGATATCTAGTATTAATAAACTCTAGATAATAATAATAGATAGTAGTATTAGTAGTAGTCTCTATAGTTTAGTATTATTATTATTAGTAGTCTAGTAGTAGTAGAGACGTCTAGTTAGTACTAGAGACGTCTAGTTAGTACTAGAGACGTCTAGTTAGTACTACTATCTATTATTATTATCTTAAGAATGGGGTGCAATATATTTTTTTGTTTGTTTCAGCCCATCATTGTTGCACTACTATCTATTATTATAATCTTAAGAATGGGGTGCAATATCTTTTTTTGTTTGTTTCAGCCCATCATTGTTGCTCTCGAGGGTCCTGACTGGACATGGGTTATTAACCAAATGTTTCTATTGTGAAATTCACTGGTGAAACAATTATTGAATACTTTGGTTACTTCATGACATGGCTTGACTTGTAAAAAAAGTATTTCCCAAGTCTTATCTCACCATAAATACTCATTGAATGCTCACGGAATGAAAGAAATTAATTGAGCTTTTAAAGCCAAAGCCCTTTTAAGGCATCCAATACTTATTGAATTTGATATTTGAGAGTGAAAACCCGCATTACAGAAGGACATATTTATATTTAATGTGTGGGGTATTTATATTTTTTAATAGACTGGCTGGCTTGACCAAATTCATGGAGATGATTTTGGATATATGTATTGCACTTGCATTCTCATAAGGTGGCATTTGTTATACTATTCACCTTTTCGGTACTACTCTTGAGTATAACAAATAGTTAGACAAAGTTGGTTCGTTAGTTAGATTAAATTTGAGATGAAGAAAATGTTTATGGACCAATTGAATATTTCCAGGAATCCAAACCATTGATAAATTGCTATTAGCTTTGTGTAGTTTAATGCACCTTTCCCGTCAAGTGATTTTTGTCCGACTAGAATCAGAAATAATGAACAGTGATAATGACAGGGAATTTAATTATTTGATCTCATAGGCTAAAATGTTTACATCATTTGTATTGGCTCAATATGGTAAATTACTTTTGATCCTTCATGGAAATCTATCTCCCCTCTAAAATATGATAGGTGTTAACTTTGATGACCTATGGATCTTCTGGTCTGCATGTACTTTGCAACTGTTTGGTTTATTTATAATTGTGGAACATCCTCATCTAATTTAATAATAATATGTTGTTATGCTAAGTTAACTTCCTTGTTTAATATCTTGATTGAGAAGGTATGAGCGGACGATTGCTGTGCTTTTATTGCTACTTAATTGTTTGTAGGCAACCTCACGAGTTAATCAATATGAGTCTCGATTTGAGCTCATTACCATTCATTCTACTATTGGCTGACTTAATATTCAAAAAGCCTTGGTCGATCCATGCTTTCTTATTAATGGATGCCGTTTTATTGGGCTATACATCCCTCATAATAGCCTATTATGCATTGTAGTAGTATGTGCGCCTGTCTTTCTCTTAATGTTGTTGACAAATTCACTTGATGCCTGTTTCCAAATTCAAACGAAATGACAGATGGTGTTTGGGGATGTTTATATATTTTTTTTATTATATTGAAAGGGCTATACGTAATTGAATACTTATATTCTTGGTGGTTTCAAAAAGGAAAGATTTATCCCAAGGGCATATTGTTTTAGTAATAGCAATGGAAATTGAAAGAGTCTAAAAGTAATTGGTTGTGTTAACAGAACAGACTTTCCCTCTCCACTCTATGCTATTTGTTATCAGCCCTGTTTTACCCCACCCACTACCTTCACCATGTATATGTCGCCCAAAGACATACTAGGTTTAGATGACACTAAGGTGGACAGGCCCAAACAATTGACATTACATGGTTTGGTGAATGAATAAATATGTAGGTTTTTTTTCTCATGGCCTTCCTCATAGCATGTTTTCTTTTGACAATTCATGCCATTTAGTTTCAATTTTTATAATTTCGATAACTTACCCTCAGGCTTGCTTCTGATATTAGACACATGGCCTGGTTAATATAGTATGTGATAAGGTTGTTTTTTTTTGGGGGGGGGGGGGGGTGCGTGCATACCGTCTCAAAAATATAGATTGAACTGTGAATTTATAATTTGAAAAGAGACTGTTGTTAACTGTGGTTGATTTTCCCTAAAATAATTTGACCTTGGGATTCAATTCAGAAAGTACCTAAAAAAGAGAAAATAAATTTTGTGTTCGTCAGCTTCGGCTCTAATTAATTTGTTAAATTCTTATGTCATCGTTATTTTGTGCGACATTTCCAGATTGTAGAACGGCCGTTGGGAATGTCAAACTGTTTTCCACTTTCAGAGCGAATATTCCGAATTGTGTTACGTTGTTTTGCTTGATGTGGATATGAAATCAGTGATTGTCTCTGATAAAATGAATTACGCATAATTTGACAACGCTTAAGGGTATACATTCGGTTATTGTGATTGTCGTCTACAAGTTGACGAGCTCATGGTGGCTATTTTTTCCATAAAAAGGCCAGGTCCCCTAAGTTATTCCCCCTAGTTGCGCCCAGTCCCCTCTTTATCTTTGGACTCAATATACAATCCCTTGGGGGTAATCCGATTCTGCCCTGCCCCTCCCCTACCCAAGCATTTTCTCGTTCAAATGGCTTGACATAACGTCGTTGTGTTTAACACAAAAGCCAATCAAATGACAAACCTATACGTACTGGCCCTACGCACTAAGGTCGATAGCCGCTCATTTTGATTGACTGTTTACCTGATTGTCCTCGCAGGGAAGGTATTTATGTTTATTCCTGCGTATCTATGTCACTCGATATCAGGCCTAGTTTAAAAAGCTCGTTGACATTGGGAATATACATTGGTATTGTGCAATATTCTTTAGATAAAAGATTGTTTTATCCGTGGGATGCCCGTTGCCAAGAAGACCCACCCACACGTCTGGGACACATGTGATAAGGTGGACGCATCATGTGTTCATGTCACTCCTTAGGTATTGTTGAGAAATGAACCTCTTGGGAAACCAAATGTAACCTCCTGATAAAGCTATTTTCTTATCAAGAGTCAATAACTAGAGTCGTTTGCTGAAACGGATAACAAAGATAACTAAGATACGCAAGTAAAACAACCCGCAGTATGTTTTGTTTTTGTATGGTACAAGCAGAGTAAAATATCTAATTGTGATAGTGTGGCCGAGTGGTTAGGTTGTCGGCTTCAAATCCTGGTTATCTATGTTGGGTTTTCGGGAAAGAATCTTTACAAATTTTTTTCATAACACGACGAGGTAGAAGATATTGTTATTATGGTTAGCCTATCTGGATTGTATGGTTCCCGGGGAGTTGAGAATGGTATTGAATGACTCGGCCTGCTGGGGGAGGTAGTAATAAATTATGTAAAGTCTGTGAGCTGTATTTGTGTGGGGATGCTGACTATAAACACATCTTTATTTATGTGACACGTGATATGTGTAGAGGAAGGTGTAATGCACTCAACACATTTTGTGGATGTGTAACAGTTTTCATTAAAAGTTGTCATAAATTCATTGCCACCTCTGTTCTTTTAATGAGAGCGGAGGTTGTATGTATGCTTTCATTGGTGTGTTATCGGTGGCCGTTTGGTTTGGCTACCGGGTTCGAATCCTGATAATGCTAGGCCCGACGTCGAGTTGTTTCCTTGTGAAATATTCTATACACAAAGAAATATATTGCCAGTTTGTTATAATGATGCGCATGAAAGGCTGTCCTACTATACAATCCCCAGGGAGTTGAGGGCTTTGGGTGACACGGCTTGTTGTGGGTAAATGATGTAAGTGTGTGTGTACCGACTGTAAACCCACCTTTGTCTTATTATACAGTCATTTTGGGATCCCCATTCGCGTGCGCAAAGTCTATGAAGATTAGTTATATCAATAACATTGATCGATTATTGTAATAAGGTGTTTTGTATAGTGCATCTTCCTCGCGTCAAGTGGTCAGTTAATTTTTGCGACGTGCGCCTTGTCCGGGAATTTATAAAAGGTGGCGCCCATTCGCGGGGACTTTTGAATAAAATTAACAAACATAATTTGGAACCATTATTAGTATTCAGCAATTTGTTGTCTCTTCAACGACATTATAGGGTATACATGCATTATTTCATTTATGTCCAGCCTTTAAAAGTATGCATTGAGAATATTATCACAACTTAAGATATTATGGAGTTCCTACAAAATAGTATGATATGGTGGTCATTGATCTATAAAACTTATAACGGGTTTTCCTGAAAACAACCACGAAGAAATGTAAAGTTAGGCCACATCGGGGAGTGCTGTTTCTAATAGCAACGTGAAATGACGAGAAACCATACTATTTTGCAAAGAAGCAAAGATACCGATCTCATCAAGGTGCATTTGCAATAATACAGTCCTTCACACCACGGTTAAATGATAGAGCATGGCTTGGTAGAATGGTATTCTATTAAATATATTCTATAATAATTCCACAAAACATAATTTTGTTTGTTCGCAATATCACATAATTTAGTTTGTTTACAATTAAGCCTTATAATCAACAGACGTGCTCCGACGAGCATTCTCTATTCTAGATACGATTTGCAAGTGGTTGTCAACTATGCAGGCGTGTATCCACTTTACTATTTTTGTTTTGACGCAACCGGCCCTCCGACCAAAGCGTTGTTATCTTAGATTGATGTGGGTAAATTATGATGACGTAAGCCCTTATTTAGACTTAACATGAATCGCGAAATGTATAAGACCGTCAAAGTGGATGTCCGCTTGTGACACTTGTGGCAAATGTTGCGGGTCCGGCGCTAAGTGCTTTCAAACTCCATCATACGTTCTTTGTTAAACTACTTGTTGAATGTGATACAATACATTTCTTTAATTTTATTTCGTGACATTTCCCATTGCTTTGCCCTTTTTTTTTCTTAATTGAAAAAAACCCCAAAAAACGACGAAAGATATGTCTTCCCACGTTATGCCCACGCGGGCCTTTTTCAAATGAATAGTTTTCTTAAACGATATGCAGCGACAAAACCTACACTTAAAGCGACGATTGTTATCAGTCACATGGGTGATTCTGCCACAAATATCCTTATATCCTTACTGCAATACTATTAGCATATCCTGGTACGTGGTATATTGTATTATTTTGACCTTTTATTTGAAGGGAGGAATAAAACGTTTTGCTCATTGATCCGTACACAGATGTTTGCTAAGTCATTTCCATTTTGGTCATTGGACCGTATAATCTACATATAGTTACCAAGTCATCTCATTTTTGACTATTGGGCCGCATATTGATCTTTGCAGGGTCGTTTCCACTCATTTGTAATACAGGGCCGGCGGACCCATGATCGCTTTCAGTCCCATCTTTTGAACAAATTTGGGGGTGGGGGTTATCATAAACTCACGGACCTCTCTTTGTCCCCCCCCCCCCTTTTTCCTCCACTACCCCAGTCATAGCCTACGGTCAAGTATTAACGGATAGCGAACAGCCTCCCCCCCCCCCCCCACACACACACCACCACCACAGCAAGTTCTTTACAGAAAAGTTACTCCTCATTGTTGGGACACGTGAAAAGTATGAATTCATGGGTAGGACGTACAACGCTTGGACGATTGCATTGGAATGATATAAATAATGGTATTGGGTAACACCAGTATTGATGTTTATTAATGATATCCACGGACCTTTAGATTGCTTCCACTTCAAATCCCCGAAACGCCCCTCGAGTCAGGATCTTAGCGTTCGGCTCTCATCCCCATCCCCATCCTCTCTCCCTCCCTGTGAGATTGAGTGAGTGGACGGAAGGATTGGTGGGCATGGTGAGGTGACTTTATGGTTGTCATAATGCGTTTAGTTGTATTGATTGAATCATTCAATGGCAGACTCGCGTTACAGGGACTAAATGATATGGGATAATGGACGGATGCGTTGATGCATGGATTGCCGGTTCGTAGGAAGAAAGACTGGCGTATGGAGGCCCATATATATAGATTGATGCATACTGCATATTTACGGTATGTTATGGAGTTAAAAATAAATGAGTTGGTGGGGGGGGGGGGGGGAATGGATCCTTGGCCTGATCCATCTAATAAATAATAATGACCTGTCGGACCTATGTCCCTTCGAAGGGGATTATTTTGCTTCAATTGGACAGAACAAAACAGCGACGTCACGTACCCACTTCCCGGCGTTTCACGATTTACATGCGAATGCGACTGTCTCTCCTTATTATATTTATATTGGTTTGAAAACTATCAACTGTGGAGACGTCGTAATTTTTTCTCTGAAATTAATACAATAATATATACTCAAGTCTTTACTCTTAGTTGTGAAAGGTAGAATGGAAGCTTAAATTATGTAAGTTATAAAAAATGGCGTATTTATTATAACGGCTATTTAATCTGACCTAATCACACTAACCCGTTAAAACCCCCACTTTTTTATCACTCAAGAATGAATGATTAGTCATAAACCTTAGGCTATGCCGTCGTCATTGATGTATTATATTTCACAGGTAACTAACTGTAATGCGATCAACTTTGTCTGAAAGCTAGTCGATAGTCATGTAGAAGATGACGATTCCTCACATGTGAACAGAGTTTAATCAGATACGTATGTTCATGAAATTGAATTAGGTTCAGTGAAATGGACACCCTTTAGTAATACACGCGTTAACATAATTTACTCAACAAACAGTATAGCTCCGTGCTTAGTGTGCTATTAAAACATTGTTATGGGTTCCTCCATAAGCGTATGCAAACATGTTTACATTATATTAGATAGTAGGGCTTAGCCAAGTCTGATCAAGTTGCCACATGTCCTGAAAGCTCTACGTTATCCCCTTGTCTTCCACTTATCGCAAGGACCTATTTGACCTGGATCAATAGTGAAGCCACCGAGGTAAATCGAATATGCAGGGACTCACTGTTGGCCGTGGTCAAGGTGAATCACCATGAGGAAAATAGTGTTTGTTGTGGTACCATGGACCCAGAACTAGGTCTAGCGCGCCACTTTGGAATATAAAATGCTGATAGTCGTTTGTTACAGCAACTTATTTTGATCGCGCTGGTTTAGATAGAAGCCCAACATGTGTAGGGTTCTGTGTAAAATAAAGGAATGTGAAAAGACAAAACATGATTTAAGGCGAAGTCAGTTAATAACGGCATTTATGAATCGAAAAGGAAGGGTGGGGTTTCTGTGGGTATTTTATTTTTGATATATTCAGAGGTTTCAAGGCTCTGGCTAGTAGATTCACGTGGGCTTTTTGAAGTCCTATAGCAGTTTCAGCAAAACCTAAAATAAAATAAAAGTCGGATCATTGCATTGGGTGGCAAATACATAACAATGCATTTTCTGTTAGTTTATGTCGTGGAACATAGAACCCCTTTAATATTATAGCCAAGCCATGACAATGTATTTCAGTACCGAACATTAAAACAGACAAAGCGTGATTGTTGGGTGCTTGTTATCAGTTCAGAATGAATGATTACAGCCTGAAATAAACCCAAGGCTTTGTCGTCACCATTGATGTATTTTATTTCTGTATCGTGTGGCTATTTCTCACGAGCTAATTGACTTTTGTTATCTCGCTAATATTTTTTGTTTGTTTTTGTTTTGTTTGTATGAACCAACTTTTGTTATCTCGCTGATCTTTTCTTTTTTGTTGTTTCAATTTGTATTCTACAACCCTTACTATTGACTATCTCCTACTTACTATCCATTGTGTCATCAGCATGTGACAGCCACCCACATGTTTCCAGCTCTGCTACCAGAGAACTTTCATATGAGGCAGCAGCATTATCTAAATACTTTCTTTATTTAACCTTCAGATTCCTCGCTGAGCCAATTGGGTGTTGGTATGGTCTTAAAGGTACTGTAAAGAAAGCTGTTCCAAATGCTGCCTTGGAAACAGCTTTCAAGAAGAAGAAATCCCCCTCCAGTGATGCTATTGAGGTAAGCATGTGATGCTGAGCCGCACAGCTTGTTTGTAACATCAAAGTTCAAACTAAAGGCCTATCTGTTTACCCTGCAAATGTCTATTTACCATTTATCTCACTCTTGCTGGATTTTCTATGGTAGATTGTGTGAGTTGTTAATTCAAATTTGTGAGCAAGACAATTGTACATAATTATTGTCATGACTGTTATTATCATCATCGTCATCATCATCATTATTATTATTATTGTTTTTATTGGTACTGTCATGTGTCTTGTTCAAACACAGTATTTAACTGATGTAACTAAAACAAAGCGACACTTTGACAGACAGGATTTTTTGGGGGCAATTGTTGGTACTTAAACATTTAATTTATTGTTTTTCTTTCTTCTACAGAGTCTTGCAAAGCAAACAGATTTGTCACGGCGACAGGTGGAGCGCTGGTTTAGAGTCAGGCGAAATCAGGAGAGGACACCTATCCTGAAAAAGTTCAAGGAATCAGCGTACGTTTTTGAAGAATGTGAAAGAAGACTGACTTTTCCTTATGTTTTCTTTTTGTCATTACTAAAAATCCAGAAGATCATGAAATGAAAGATGGTGAATATTCTTTTATGCTTAATATGTTAAGAATTTCAAATACTTTGAAGTGTTAGAAGAAGTGTTAGAAATATATCTACTGTGTGAAATTATAACAAGTGATTTTCGCAAAAGTTGACGAATGAAAATGATGGGGTGGATTGTTGAGGAAAAGTCATTTATTGTGATTGCTTACCTTCAAACACTCAATTATCAGTTACCTTCTATGCACATAAATGGTTACATCATGCAATAATTGTAAATATTTATAGACATGTTTTTTTTGTTTTTATTTGTTTCACCAGATGGAGGGGCATTTTCTATTTCTCCATCTTTTGGTATGGGCTGTATATGCATCTTGATGTGAGTATTTGTATTCAGAGAGACGTATATAGTTTTATGATGTTTGTATTGAATTTTAAAGTTAATGAAAAGACAAATATATCTCTTGCTTACAGCTCTTTATTAAGCTATGGTTGATATAATATCCTTATCTTCTCTCTTTTTCTCACAGGCAAGCATTGTATATGAATCTTACCAAGAGTGCAATTAGAAACTCAAAAGGGTGCTGATTCTTTAACAAGAAAATGGTCTCGATTGTTTGCATACATTTTTGTCTGACCCAATGTTTGATGTAAATGATTTTGTTTTTCACAGAAATCCTGGTTCTATGAAACACTAGATTGCTGGAAAGGATGGCCCTCACATGTAAGTAACTGGAGGAAAGAAGTGTGAACTCATCAATATTATTATACAGCTGTTGAATTAGTTTTTGTCAGATCAATATTTTCATCAGTTTTTATTTACTTTGAATGGCGGTTACTTGTGACATTATCATATATGCGTTAGTCTGTTGCATTTACATATGAGGCTGTAGAGATAATTTTTGAATACCCGTTACATGTATTTCTAGATATGTGAGAATTTATTTTCAGGCTTATGTGCCTCAGGCCTCAGTTATCCTTGGGGAAATTGCATTCCTCTGATAAAATGATATGACAATTGTATTTTTTCGTCCCCAGCCTATATCAGATGACGTGTATTGGTATTACATGGTGGAGCTTGGGTTTTACTTCAGTCTGGTGTTTTCCCTTTTCACAGACAACAAGCGAAAGGTTTTTATTGAGTATTTTGTCACGTCTTCAGTATATTGACATTCTATAGTCTGTTCAATCCCCAGTTTGAGGTCTAGAGGAAATGGACTTTGTCATGTTATTGATATAATAGATTATTTTGAAAGATGTCAAATCAGGTTTTGTGGTGTGACCAGGTTTGATTTAGTTAGATAGGTTTCAATTGAATTGTGATACTGAAAAAAAAAATGCTTTCCTCTGGGTATATGACTTCAATTGAATACAGCTGATACTATTCCTTTCCAGCTATTGTTTAAGTTGACATTTAAAAAAAGGCTTAGTGTAGCTGTAGAGTTTATTTTGATAGAAAACTGAAGGTGATGGTGGCAGATGGAAATTAGCAATGTGAATGGGCTGCTGTGGTCTGGGCCATTTGGCCACATATCAATCACTTTCATGTGTTTATCCTTCTGGGTTATGATAGGTTGAGGTTGCCAGGAAAAAACACATTAATTATGTATAATATACAGAAATATGTCATACAGGTGGACTATTCAAGATGTAAATTGAAATGCTGTTTTTTATTCTTTTCAGGCATTGTTGTGTTGATACTTTTTCTCTGGGATAAAACCCCCAGATTATTGATGTCAATAAATAATAATTTTTATCTTAGAAAATGGTGCTTCTTTAGACTGGTAAAAGAATATAGTCACACAATTCCCATTTAGTTGATGTGAGCACCACAAAGTTATATCAATATTCTTTACGACTATGTGAATCGTCTTTTATTTCAGGATTTCACCGAGATGATTGTCCATCATGTGGCCACCATCTTGTTGCTGAGTCTTTCTTGGGTCAACAATTTTGTCCGCATGGGGACGTTGGTTTTGCTGGTCCACGACGCTGTGGATTCGTGGATGGAGGTGAGATGTCATGTCTGTAGTAGTGAGTAATGTAATTGTATGAAGATTCCATTGCACGGCACACCTTATGTTATTTTGTCATGTGGGGGTACCTTATAGTTGTTGTTTATCGAGTCCCCTTTATACTGCAAAAGGCTGTGTAAGGGCCAGCCAAATGTCAAAGCTATGGGGGTGTACATGACAAATGGAAGTAAATCCAAATGTCAATGAGGACTTCACCACTCATCACCTAACACATGGCTAGAAAGATTCTGCATCAGGAATTAAAGACGGGCAGGTGATGAGCCAACCGCCTCCAAACCTCTTTACCACTAAATTGGGCAACAATGTACCATGAGGTCCATCCATTTTACCGATAAACACTTTGCTGTCACCCCAGTGCATACCTGGGCATACCTTATAGTTACGTGGATAATGCTCTTGTATTGAGACAAATTCCTAGGGTCAAGTCCTGGACAGGACAGTTTGTTATCTTTCAGTGGATTCAAGGCTCTGCCCCTCAGGTCTTATCATAAATGGAAATTGCACAGGAAGCGTCACCTTTTATGACCCTACAGTGTCACAAAGGGGTTTTTGAAGACTTTAGTTATTTATAGTGAGGCAGTTTTACAGAAGACGATTTGATCGCCCAGATGTCATTTCTATCTCTCACCTTAATTCACATAATCTGGAATGCTGGGTGCTGTATGTCTGGCATTATCTTATTGTCAACAAGGGCTGAAGTGGTAAAATTATATGAAACAAAAGGTTATTTGAATATCTTAATATTTGTTGTATTATATAAAAAAAATCTGTTATCCATCCCAGGCTGCCAAAGTTGCTAAATACATCAACTACGACAAAGTATGTGAAGGTCTGTTCTTCACATTTATGGTGGTTTGGGTCATCACACGAATGATCATTTTCCCCTTCAGGTGAGCACTAGATGAAAAGGATAATTCATAAAATCATAAGGAATTATAGCGGTGGGAGAAAATAAAGTAAAAAGAGAAAGAAAAAAAATTGTTAAAAGAAAAATATTTGCTTACTTCACTAACGAGACATCTAATTTGTATATTTTTTTCTTTCTTTTTGACTCATGATCCATTTTTTGGTACTGTAAGACACTCTTTCTATAGTCACTTAATAATTGCTTTACAAACATAAGCATGAACGCCAGGATGCTTGAAATTATGAATTAGTGATGTAATGATTCTGCTATAATAATATTAAAACGTAATTTAGAGAGGGCAAGGGAAGAACTTAAGTACATCTTGTATATTAGTCTTTCAGTCCTCCCTGACACACTATTATTTCACCTCATTTTAGAGATCCCTTAAGACAGAGCTGTTTCAGTTTGTCTTAGCCTCTAGTTCATTGATAGATTGAATTTCTTTAATTGCTTAACTATTTGCAAGTATTTTATATATGTGTATACATGGTTTGTTGTTGTCATTGAAATTTATATTTTTTTGTAACCCTGTAAATTATTTATCAGAGCGCCTTACTTCATGTTGACGGATTTGTGCGCTTTACAAATGAATTATTATTACTTATCGTCATTATTATTATTATTATTGTTATTATTATTATTATTATTATTATTATTATTATTATTATTATTATTATTATTATT
>JARFNW010011122.1:25396-37112 GCA_031763155.1 Dirona albolineata | reverse complement strand
GTTGAGTTTCAGCCCATCGCTTGTATGTAATTCTACCACTCCGTGTGTGTTATACGAGAGAATCTTAGTTTTCTTGTAATTTATTATCAACCCCGTCTTTTTGCACTCATCTTCTACTCTAGACAGCAGCTCTTGAGCTTTATCCGTGTTATCAGAGATTAGGGCAATATCGTCTGCAAAGTCTAGGTCTGTGATCGTTAGAGGGCCCACTTTCATAATAGTAATAGTATGATAAATGATAACCATAAACAAGTGTTTTGCTAACTATGTATTGTCAATCTTTATAATATATATGAGTTCTGGTGATTTATTTTACATTTCAAGATGCATTATTACTTTTTCATTTTTTTCCGCCAGCTCCTCCTACTACTATCTACTACTCATCATCACCATCATCATCATCATCATCATTATTATTATTATTAATCATCATCACCATCCATCATCATCGTCATCATCATCATTATCATCACCATCACTGATTATCACCATCACCATCACCACCACCACCACCAACAACAACAACATCATCATCATCATCATCATCACCACCACCACCACCATCATCATCATCATCATCATCATCATCGGAGACATCATAACCATCACAACCACCATACAACAAAAATGAAAATGTTAGTCAAGTTTGTCTTTGGCCTCACCTGAAAATTGAATGTGCACCTGTGTTTCCATAATTATAATGAGTCCAACTCATTTATTATCAAGAAACGATGTTTACTCACTGATGATGGGTTTGTTGACAGAAGCAGAATCGTTGTGTCGTCTGCTAGGCCAAGCGTGGTTCAAAGTTCATTAATTTGTGTTCACAGATGAAGTGATTACACGCTAGAGGATAGTGACCAAAAAGCTACAAACAGCAACTACCCTTGTCCTTCTCTCTTCATAGCATGTTAAGAAGGGGTAGATCTCTAACGAATACACGAAAGAAAGAGAGGGAAAAGAAATTGACAAGTAAAAGTTATGAAACAATGTGCTCAGCTAATCTATGCACTTTCTCATTTCTGTCTTGACCTAATTAATAGGTAATTGTATCATTCACCAAATGGGTGATGTTCCCATCCTTGATCTTCCCTAGAGAAGAAAAATGTTAAGGGGAAAGTGGTTTAAATAGATAGAAAAGTTCATAAAATTGAAACTGGGCGTGCATCATCTCGCCGCCAAACCCCTTTGTTTTGTCAACCAACCCATGTATAAGTAGGGGAGGTTGGCACATTTTGGCTTGACGAAATATCAAATTTTTTTATTTAAAAAAATCGACCCTTTCATTCCGTGCTCAAAACATAAGTTTTAATCTCTCATCAATTCTTCTTCGACTTATTTTTAAAAATCTTTCACTCCTTTGCTGTTATTTCGTCCACGTCCGCCGATTATGGTATAATATTGATGTCCTCGACTATAGTCAGTTTGTGTAGGTATTCTGTGATTTTCTTCACCTCAAACCGAATTCCGGTTGCTCGTCACGTGACTGCCAAGTTGTCTCCTATCTCGCAATGGTGAAGAATGTTCAGTATGCCAGGTGGGTACGTTGCAAAACAAATCAACAAAGTTATCACAACATTCTGGCATGTTTTAAAATCTCTGTTAACTTGTTTAGGGTGTTGAATTTGGGATTGTTTTTCGTATCTAAAGAGCGCATTGTTAATGCAACAAGTTTAAATGTGAATATGAATGTTTAGGTTCACCTGGACATGCATGTCAACGCCCAACTGCCAACACACATGAGTTCGGCAACCGTAAACGTAAACAATGATGTGTCAGAACCGCTTGTTATTGTTGATTAAAATCATCATGCTTCTGTCAATCAATAGCTGCTTGTAATTTAGCTATTTTGAAATAACTCTGGACATGCATTATATTAACGTCCCTGTCTAAAGCTGATACTGATATCCAAAAAAAGTCAAAAAGGGAAATTTGTCAACACAGTACACAAGTACAAGACTAAACAGTAACAACAACAGTAACAGACAGTCTGAGTCTGAGACAGTCAACACTACACTACAGACTACACAACTACAACAGTCTAGGGCTCGACTCTACAGTTCTTCATTCTAATGTTTCTAATGAACTAAACTTAAACTTGCCTTGGTCTCAAAACATTGGTACTATCTAATTCACTTTATATCTATTTTTGAGAGCAAGGCAACTTTACCTTACTCCTTACTTTTATATCGATATTGAATTGAGCGCTGATACTGATATCAGAATATAAGAAGGTGTCTGTCTAATTGCATACATACTTTTATTTTTATTAATAGAACTCAGTATCAGTAATGGCAATGGTGCCCTCTATTCTGAGTCTTGTGGACATTATTAGTAGCTAGGAGGACTGTCTATCATTTGTAATTATGAATTGGAATAGTTTATAATTATAGAGACTAGCCAAAATAGTTATTTAGATTATTATTCCCTTACAAATTTACGGACCGAAAATTTGACATTTTGCATTCAACATTGATACCCTTTAGACATTAAATTTCTGTATTCAGTTGAGTATCTGTGGCAAATTGTCACTATATATTTACAAATAGAATGACCTTTGGGTTTTTCAATTGCAAGGAAATGATTGGGTCACAATTCACATGATTGTAAGTATCAATTATCACCGTGAATTGCAAGAGTACAAAAATATAAAACTATAATATTATAGGGGCCAAACCAATGGAATAAAAAGTGAATATGTACACCCCCCCCCCCCCACCCCCACACACACACACACACTCTCACAAATCCACACACTTCCCCAAACTCCATTTTACTTTCCTCTCTCCTCTCTCTCTTCTGTTATATTATTCTGTCACACATTTTGCTATGGTCAGGCATTTAAATACATTGGTCAATGAGATAGATCCATGCAATGTTTATTATATTACTTTCAGTAAGAAGATGCCAGTTTCAAAGGTAAATAATTAAATTGTATTTGTATCCCTCTATGTTTCAGATTTTCATCCATGATTGTAAGAGCAAATGAACAATAAGGAAAAATGGATTGATTTTGTTTCACTAACAACGTCTGTCACCAATGTAATGGTACACTTGTATCAAAGTTGGCATATATATAATCTCATCATGTGGATGTAGGCCAAGGATTTAAAGGAACAGGTGAGAGTTTTGATTCCACATAATCCATATAAGAAATGTAAAAAGATAGATATTAGAACTGGGGATACGTAAACTTTTTTGGTTCTTTTCTTTTGTTGCTGTCAAATCACACCTTTGATAATAACATGATAGTAATATGATCTCACAGTAAGTTATGATATCCAAGTGGGGCTTCTGAGACCTTGAGAGACTAAAACCTTTTGGAATTGGGCTCAAGACGGAAAGATAGTGAAAAGCTATCCTTATAAAATGATATTACTAAAACTTGTTCGCAGGATGGACTGGATGATTTTCCCTAAGACTAAGGCACACTGGATTTGAGTGATGTTGGAATCTGTGTGTATCCTCAATTTAGATTTACTGACTCATTGTATTTCTGCAGATTATCATATATATTTATTTCCATCTGTTATGTTGTGTTGATTTGCAGGTTTGGACAACGGTTTAGAACAGTGAAGACACCAGTGTTGTTTGTTGTTGATTTGGAGCATAGAGGAACAAGAGAGAAGATGGCTAGTGAAGACACACAGATGCAGCTGGATCAGCAGCAAGACTTGATTGGACAGCTCAAGACTTTGGTCAGGGAGAGGGATGAAGCTCTACAGGCGAAAGAAAAGGAATTGCTGGTCAGTCTATGTGTGATACTTTCCTTTTATTTTGATTGCCACCAAGGACCTCAATTTCAAACAGAGATGACTTTATGTGTTAAAGTTTACTCACAAATTGACACTGGCACTGTATTTAAAACAAAATTATTACTATTGCATCATACTTTAAAAAGTCCCCATAAAAGTGACATATTTGAGGGATCCTGAAAATCAATATATATGTTTCTCCCAAATCCTTTCTCTGTCATCTTCTCCCAATCCCAGTGACAGGTTAACAAAAATGACATCCATAGATTTGTGCTCTTCTTTCTTTTTTTAGGAGTCAAACAATAAATTGTCACGGATGCGTCTCCAGGCAAAAGCTAAAGCTGTCAAGAAGTCAAAGCAAGCTGAAGAGAAGGTTGCTGAAAGCGAAGTGGATAAGGTAAATAATGATAATTATATTAATAATGTATTTATATAGTGCTTGTTAAGACATTTCTTTTTGCAGTTCCATATCTATCATTATATTGTAATAGTGACTTCCGTAATTTATGAATTCTAGTTCTTTTTTTTTTTCTCAATTGAGTTTGTATTGCTAACAAAGTTTTATAAAATTATAATAGGTGTCCCTTTCTGTTCATTTTCAGGATGTGACAGAAGAAGGAGCTGCTGCTGTGAGTCAAGGAGATGAGAATGCAGGGACAGCTGGTCGTGTTAACAACGCTAAGGCCTTGGTTCTGAAACGAAAATTGGAGGACAAAAACCGTGTCATAGCTGAAAAAGATGAAGTGATTAAGGTTCGTGAGGGGCAGTTGGAAGCAAAAGAGAGAATTCTCGCAGAGAAAGACAGCTTTGTGCAGGACCTGACTGAACAACTAGAGGAGAAGACCAAAGCCATGGAAAGCATGCAGCAAATCGGTGGAGGAGCTGGCGGAGACCAGGTGAGAAACAATTTTTCTTCTTTCTTTACACTGAAACTGAGGTAAATTAAATGATGAACATGATACTTTTTTACGTATATAATATTATATATAAACAATGTAGTAAAATTATGTCAGGTTTGGCAAACCAGTTTCATGACATAATTGATATCTTATGACAATCATACACTATTCGTATAGAATGCCTTTTTAAGCAAAAAACATAGATGATTAAAATTGAAATGATTGTGTTGAGGAGATGAGTTGTGAAAACTGATGGTATTATTTTTCTGAATGGGCGTGTGTATAGATGGTGCTCCCTGTGACAATAGTGACTTTCAGGGTTGGGAAAGGGTATAAAGATAATAATTTTTATTGTACTCTTCTCTTTTTATTATTTGTAACATTTTACTTAATCGTTGATCATACAAAATTTGTTTAAACATGTAGGATCATGCAGTTTTTAACTGAAAAACTATTATTTTGTTATTTCCTTACGTTTCAGGGTAAGATACAGGAAATGATTGCACAAATGGTCTATAAGGACAAGAAGGTAATGGATTTGAATACCAAGGTTCTAGATCAGGACAAACGCATCATGGACTTGCAAGAGTTTGCAGGGGAGAAAGACCAAGTCATCAGAGGCAGGGATAAAGTGGTGGAGGTGAGTCTTAGACTTGGATGGGTAAACGTTTTTGGAGCAGCCAGTGGCTCAGTGGTCAAGTCACTTGCCTTTGGTTCGAGAGGTCCGGGTCGGAATAGACCCTAACGACAAATTTCCATCAGGGATTAATAGATCAAGTTTTTTAATTTACTTTTTATTATTATTTAGAAGGTGGGAGATGACATTTTTTTCAGGTGAGATATTATTAGGAAATCTGTTTTTCTGAGTTATTTAACTTTTCAATCGTTTTCTTCTGGATTGCCAGATCTCTGTGAATATAAAAAAAATCAGGGTGTTGGGGTCAGGATGTAGGGGGGTGGGGGACATGGTGTCATCACTGATGTACTTTGCTTGATTTATTATTTCAAAGTCCGGAATCGTGTCTTGCTTCTCCACAGATCTTGCAAGTTTCTATAAAGGAGAAGGACCAGGGGAATCAAGACCAGGCTCTGTTAATTGCCAAGCTTACAGCTCGTGTGGAGTCGACCAATGAAAAAGTGGATGAAGTTTCTGAAAAGCTGCGACAGAGAGAGAATGAATTGAAGTCGGAGACGGACAGATTCCACATCAAGTTGACCGAGTCCCAAAAATATTTTGAGGAAATGCTGAAGGATATGGATACTGAATCTCAAAAGTAAGTCGCATGAAGTTTGAAATAAACATATTATGTGGTTCAGTTTGAAACTGTATGGGGATAGGATGTCTGCAGCACAATTGACAGTGCACATGTCTCAAAATATGGAGGTTTTTGGGGGTTTGCTTTTATCTTATTTTTATTTTTTTGGGGGGTTTTTTTACCTCTTATTTTTTTGTTATCGTGTGCTTCTATGACCGAAAGAGAATCCAAAGATGATGCAACCCCATACAGAACAAGCGTTCGTGCTGCCTTTTTTGTCTCTTTGAATGTGTACTTGGTGAATATGGAAGATGTTATTTTCTTTAAGAGTTATTGTTTTTTAAATTGTATTACGATTTGTTTTATTCATTTCCTTAAAGGATGTGTAAAATAGAAAAACTGGAAAGAAGAATTTAATAAAGAAATGATTCATTCATGACTCTGAATCTGAATGTCTACTGTTTGTTTGAAATTAAATTGTTTTGCATTTTTTAATATTTTTTATGTCGTCGCTTAGATTACGTTCAACTATTGAAACTAAAGACAAAGAGTTGGAGGTTAGAGAGAATGACCTGAGGGAGCTGATTGCCAAACATGAGCGTGACATTGAAACCATCATGAAGAGAGAGAATATAGACTTGCAAGATCATGTGATCCAAATGCTGGAGGGAAAACTCAAGGACACCATTGATGTTCTGGATGGAAAGGTTAGCGTCTACTCTCTTTTTAAAACCATGATTTAAAAAGTTTTATAAGATGGCAGACATGATAAATCCTCAAACTCTTTTTTAAAAGCTCCCTGTAATTTATGTATTATTATTATGTACATATTTTCCTTGGTGAAGCTGGTGGTAAGTGCCCTTTATATTGTTTGCATTCTTTGCGTAACGAGCTACCTGATTATGAGATTATTGTAACTTTCTTGGTGTTGATATATTTTTTACCCCTTGAGGAAAGAATTTGTCAATGTGTTAGTTTGTTATACCTAGACTCACACACACACAAAAATAAGAATATGACATGTTGTGTATCAAAGTAAAGGAAAGAAAATGAGCTTTGTGTGTGAAAAGGAAATTTGAAAGTGGAATTGAATGTAGAAAAAGTAATTGACAGAAACTATAGAGTAAAGTAATATTGTTAAGTGCGCCAGCCGCAGCGATTTAATAACATGCATAAAAATATGGGTGCCATTCGAATGGACGGAATCAGTTAAGGAAAAAAATAACATTCAATAGAATGAAAACATCTTCAAAGGTCAAAGAGCACAGTTAATTAAGCTGTAGCATTGGTACTTTATGTGCAGCAGCCTGTAGCATCACCGTTGCTGATAGATACTTTGAATATATTTTTTGCTCTTTTATTTTTATATACTTTAATTCTGCTCAATATTTGTTATGTCTTATGTCTCATTTTGAAATTTTATGTGTTTGGTTCATTGATTGATTCTTTTTAATCTTCCTTGTCAGGCCAAGGCCATTTCAACTCTTCAAAAAGATTTCGCAGATAAGGAAAAGGAATTGAGAGAAAGCCAGGAAGGTCTGAAGATGATCCGTGAAAAACTCCAGGTCACGTCAGAGCAGATGATGTTGCTGCAGGCCAACTTTGTAGACCAGGAAGGCCAATGGGCGGAGGAACGTTTAAGACTGGAGGGGAAAATGAAAGATGTAGTGGAGAAACATGAAGTCGAGGTGTGTTATTATAATACTGAGGTCTATCTAATGAAAATGGAATAAGGTGGGGGTTTTTTTATTGTTGGGGGGGGGGGGGGATGTTTTTATTTTTTTTCAAAGCAAAGTGTTCTTATTAGATCGTTTAAGATTTAGTGCCAGATATATTATTTTCCACCAAGCAATTTATTTGTCTAGAATCATCTATATGAAAAAATAAAATAATAATGATGGTGTTCATGTCATCTCATCAGGTATCAGAAAAAGACCTCCAGGTGGAAACGTTACGGTCCACTTTGGCCCAGTACGAAGCAGCCTATGCCCAGGCATCAGTTCAATACAGCAAGCTGCAAGAGCATTACCAACAAGCGCTATCAGGGAAAGTGGATCCCGCACAGGTGAGAAAAGTGTTGAGATAATTTTTTAAAAAGTTCTTTCTTTTTTCATTTTCAATTTGCTTTCTACCTTTCGGTGGTGTAAGGTATTTTAAAAAGTATTATTTGAAAAGATAAATATTGACTTGAAAAAGAATAGAAAAATTATATTCTGTTTTGCTGTTGCTGTTTTTTAAAATTAATTATTTCATTTAAAAAAATAATTATTTGTATGTAAAATAAGAGATTAATTTTTTTAAAAATTGCATACATTTGGAAGCGCGAGAAAAAGATGAAGAAAAAAAAGGTGAGGTAACAGTTTTAGGCTTAGGGTGGACAACATCATAATTTTATATTGTAAATGTGAATTATTTATTTTTAGACTTCTGATTTGGGGGCAGTCAGCAACGAACAGAGCGCTGAAATTGAATCCCTCAGGAAAGAGTTGAAAGAATCCAAGGAAAATGTGGAAAAATTATCTGCTCAGGTAAGTAGTACTTAAATTTTACATTTACAGTTTTGCAGGAATTGTTTTGTTCAGTCTTTTTATGTGTTACATATATTTATATAGTTGTGGAAATCAAATGTGTACATGATATATAATACATAAGTTTAATGAATGTCAACCAATTTTAATGTTTCAGTATTTATTTCTTTTAACTCCAAGTGGTTCAAGGCTGAACAAAGAGTTGTCCTTTGTGCTGATTTGCAATGAAAGTGCCTTGGATAACAAAATAATAATGATAAAGAAAAACCGAATAGAATAAACTTATATTCAGAATTTGTAATCTGTAGCGGGTCATTGTCCTGTCTGACTACAAGTGAGCTAAAGATTTCTGTGAAGATATGGCGTTCCATCAATATCCGAGGAGTATACTCGACCAGATGATTGTCCTGTCCTGAAAGTGGGGGAAGGCAACACCAATAGTTATTTTCATAGCTGTTTAAAGTACCTTCCTTTCAAGTTCAAGATTTGACTGCTTGAACCGTTTGACAATTTGTTCATACCAGGTGACAAGTCTAGAATCTGCTCAACCTGAAGAGCCTGTAGCAAGTCCTGGTGCTGTGAAAGGTGATGCCAAAATGCTGAAAATGAAAGCCCAAATGACCAGTAAAGTGAAGGCGCTGGAGAAAGAGCTGAAGGCACTGAAAGAGGTTGGTGATTAAATCAACATTGTGAAATGTCTCTTCGATTTGCAACAGCCATTATAGTGTGACACATTGTATGTTATGATGTATTTGATTTTTACATTTCACCAAACGGAAACCTTGATGGAGCTGATGATTTCGTGTCACATAATGATATATGAAATTTGTATGTTACAAATTTTGCATATTATTTATATATAAATGTATTGACAGTGAAGAGAATTCGGTTTTCATTTGGAATGGATATGTCCAACAAAGGGACACAATAGGCTGATCACCTCGGCTGTAAGTAGAGACCTTTCCAAAAATTGTATTCACGCCCAACAGGCTGCGTGTGGCGTATTAAGTCTACAGTGTTCTGTTGGTTTCTCAAGGCAAATGTGCTATTATAAAGTGTTAAATGCTATACAAATGCCATTTATTATTATTATTATTATCTTAAATTACTGATCCATAGACTGCCCAGCTCTGTGTTCAGCAATATATGAATGTTGGCTCACTTGTATGTTTTCAGGCTGGCGCTTTGTGCCTTAGCTCTGTCAGAGCCTGGTCAAGGATAACAAAACGAAACATTTCCAACAATGAATAATAATTAGATGATAGAGTTATATACACAAGTATCATCCGTTTACGTATAGTTAGTTAATAAGATGATAGAGTTATATACACAAGTATCATCCGTTTACGTATAGTTAGTTAATAATGAAGTGTTGGATAGTTGGATTGGTCTCTTGTTCTTTGTTGTAAACTTTTTTTTTCTCAATTTTTTACTGCACTGCAGGATCATGATTGTGTTGATGTTCTGTGATTTTTATCCCTAATTCTAATCAACAAATAAATAGTCTTGTTAGGGTAAGGGTTAGTCTTGTTTTGAAGTTTGATGGTTTATTATATTACTGGGTTTTTTTGTTTGTTTTTTTTCTATCTCTAATAGAAGAGCTCATCGTCAGACGAGGTGACAGCCTTGCAAAAACACATTACGGAACTGAAGGAAGAAAACGGAAAGCTGGAGATGAAAGTGACGGACTTTGGGGAAAATGTGATTGCCATGGGTGAGTAAATGGGCTTGTGAAGAGGAAGGACCAGCAGTTACCATGATCAATGTATTTAGTAGGCATGGTTACGCCATGCAAGCATGCAAATACTTCACAATATGACAGAGTTTCAAAACAATAAGATATGTTTGAATGCAATTTATCAAGAAGTAGTGAATTTGTATTATTAGTGTGACATCAAACACAAATATGTAAAGCAAGTGAATATATAACTATATATATATATATATATATAACTCAGAAACAACACAATATTTTTTAGAATATGCAAGTCATATTTGTTTCCCGTTGGAATAATCATGGACTTAATCGGGAGCCTTTGGCACAGTGGCTAAGTCACTCACCTTTGGTTCGAGAGGCTGCGGGTTCAAATCCAGGTGGAAGCACTGTTTATTATTTTTCTTAAGACCTTTATCCCACTTTGCGGCGTGCACTGCTGCGGCTGACGTCTGGGTTATTCCGGTCTACCCTTGGAATAGACCCTAAAGATAAATTTCCCCCTGGGATGAATAAAGGGAATTTATTTATTTATTTTATTTTTTGTTTATTATTTGATATTTAATGCGCCCACCAATTACCGTTAAAGTTAAGGTTAAATTTGTCATGGCCATGCCCAGCCTTTGACTTAAAACTGAATGAAATTATAATTAAACTGTTGATTTTGTTTGTTGATATCCTTTCTGTGAAAGGCTTAAAATAGAAGAAAAGGAATTGTTTTTTATGTCTAGGACTTTTTTTACCTTTTTTTTTTCTTTCACAAAGGAGTTAAGAGACGTGAAATATCTGATAATTTTACATAGGACAAAGATATTGCTACAAACTATGCTTTAATTATAGTTAACGAGGTTGTGTGTATCAAAAGAATAAAATGGTATTTTTTTCTTTCACGCCACAGACAAGATGAAAGGCCAAATTGAGGAACTTCAGATCGCTGTGGATTCCTTGAATGAAGACAAGACGAGAGCTCAAGAGGATCTGACGCAGATACAGAAGGAAAAAGAAGCTCTTGAGGAGAGGCTCACCCAATTTAAAACAGCTGAGAAGTCGGTAAGAACATGGTTATGAGATGTGATCAAAAATCGTTCATCTATGTATTAGAGAAAACTGAGGACGATTTCGTTTACAAGCATTCATAACATGAGTTTGTCTTTTCTGCAAGTTTTGTTATCTCTGTACGATGGGGTGTCAACGCTTATTCACACAGCTTGAAACTTAATTATAATCTCTTAAACATAATTACTTTATTTTCCCCAGGGAGACGAGAGTCACTCTCTGGCCCTTGAGGACGCAAAAAATGTTTTGGAAAAGGTTGAGAGTGAAAGAGATGAGCTGAGATTGAGGCTGGAAGAGCTGAGCAACATGTGCAAAGATTTTGAGAAGAACAAAGAGGAAAGCGTTAAAAAGATGGTAAATATTGGCATGCGAATGTGTTGACACATGTTTTTATGTCTCTGGAAATCAATTTAAAAAAACTCTCTTCATGAGTGGATGTGTTTTGTTGGTTGTTTTGGATGTTTTTTGGGTGGGGGGGGGGGGGGGGGGGGGGTATTTAAAAGTGTAA
>JARFNW010011122.1:0-25386 GCA_031763155.1 Dirona albolineata | reverse complement strand
GGGGGGTGTGTAAGATTAGGAGAAATATAAATGAACTTGTAATTCAGATTAACTTTGAGATTATTGTTTGGAGCTGAAAGCAAAGCAAAGATTTGAAGACATTCCTGTTGGAAGCTTGACTCCCAATGGTGTGTTTATTTCCCAAACTTCTTGATTTTTGTCTCATGCTTTTGTTTCAAATTGTTTGGGTCTCAGTTTCACCATGTGCGGATTGTTGTAATTTTGTGTACTTGAACCAATGTTAAATCGTTTTCATGCACAGTGGGCTGATCCCCTGCTTGCCTTAAAATCTTGATCCTTAGATTTTCCAGCTCTGAATCAGGCCATGTGTACTAGCGGGGCACAGACCTGCACTCAACCTGGATACATTTTACCTGGGTCTGCGCAGCGATGCCTTGTGCCTTGTGCACTGTCCTCGGCCAGACACTGAGCTGGTCCCTTCACTGTTTAATTACGGTATTATAGGGAACAGATAAACAAACAAACAAATCCTTTTCATTTGTTTCATTCTTCTTTAAAGGCTGATTTACATCAGGAGTTGGCATCTAACTTGGAAAGGGAAGACACCATTAAACAAGAACTGAATGAAGCAGCTTCCAAGGTTTCGGAATTGGAGGCCATTCAAGTTTCTCTGGAAGCCAAAGTCACTGGACTGGAAACGGAAAGAGATGGTGAGTGTTGTGATTACATTTTAGTTTTCCTCGTCCTTTTTTTAATTTATTGGTTTCACTGCACACTGTTCTTGAAACAGTAAAACCTGTGCCTTGCCTGCCACCGGTGACTTCTTAGAATAAAATTGTTTTGGACGATTGTGATTGAGAAAATCAAACAGGATGGTATGAAAGAGGGTGGGTGGCCCAGGTGATAAAATGCTGGCCTTGAGTTTGTGATGTTCCATGTTTGAATCCTAGTTGGGTTTATTCCTCTCATATTTTGTCTTAAACTATCAATGAGTTTAGATGCCAATAGGTTCAATAGGTTACGATGAGCTATTTTGTAAACACTCAATTTTGACTTTTAAAAGTATATATTATTATATTAAGCAATAAATGTTACCATCATTTCACAGATTTGAAGGCAACCAAAGATGGTATCCTCCAGGATGTAGACAAGGAAAATATGGAGTTGAAGGAAAAGGTATTCTATATTTTCTATGCATTTTCAAACTTTGTTGACAATCTGCCTAATTTGTATTTTTAAAAACCATTCGTAACATGCTAATGGCAGTCATAGGTGCACTCTTGTTTGTTAGCGGGTGCATTTCAATGAAATAGTCATAGCTTTTCACATTTTAGCAATAAAACTTTTTTAAAATCCACATTTGAAAAAAAAACCTAAAACAAGTTGGATGAAGTCCTGATCGTTTGTCATTATAAGGCATTGTTTGATGTGTTTCTACATTTGATAATGATGTGCTAATGATGTGCTAGATGTGTATGAATATATCAGAGTTCTGATGTAAATGGGAAATAGACGTTTTTTGTTGCAAAGGAATCGGCCATTAAAATTTGTTTTCATAGTGATTAACAACAATGGTCTCTTTTTTCATGATATAACTTTATATATTATTATAACATACTTGGTTTTTTTTAATATACCATGAAGATAGGTATTTACATATATTAATCATGTATTATTATTCATTTCAATACTATACTGTGATGCTCCATATCTTGTGCGTAACATACATGTTGTAATTTTTATACACGTCTGTAAAACAAATTTCCCTAATGGGATGAAAATAAAGTATTATCTTATCTTATCTTATCTTAAAGCAACCGTCTACAAATACAAATATTATATCTCTGTATCTTCATGAAATGAAATGTATCATGACATCTGTTTCACTTTTTAAAATTTTGTTTTTCTTGTCTCCAAAAAGATAAATCATGTTGAAGAAATACTGGCCTCAGAGAGATCTATCATCAAGGATAGAGACGACCGTGTCGTGTCTCTAGAAAAGAAAGTGGAGGAGTTGACATCAGACCGTGACAATGCTCAGGAAGATTTGAAGCTTAAAACGGATGAGGTTTTGAAACTGCAAACAGAAAAGGTAAGTGTTTAGTGATGAGGAGGCGGTGTGGGGGTCTTTTGGTACAAATATTTCAGCTCCAGATCAACAGTTTTGCCCTAGAGCCTTTGTATGGTCATAGAGAACATGCAAGAGAAGCGTTGACATCAGAGAATATGGCATTGTTTGCCCAGCTATTAAGCATATAAAAAATGAAAAATGGAGTTTGGCACAATATGACTTATATTATTATATTTATTATCGCTTTAACTTTTATATTGAGTAAAAAATTAAGAGGGAAGGATATGTAATTTCTGAAGTGAATAATTCTTGTAATAATTTGACTTGTTTATGGACCTTTTGCCTTTTTGTTTTTTTTAGACATGGGCAAATAAATGCCTTTCACTTTCACTGATTTTTGTACAGAATTATCTAAACTGGCCTGTTCTTTTTTCAGGAATCACTTGATGAAAAGTTGGATGTGAATGTGAAAATGGTTGAGTCTCTTGAACGTGAGATTGAAAGCGTTAAAGAGATAAAAATAAAAGCCTATGAAGAAGTGGACAGATTAACATCTGAACTCGGCAATGTTCAAAACGAGTTGAGTGGATCACTTCAGCAAATTGAATGTCTTAAGGAAGAGTTGGGAGGAGAGATTGACAAACTTCGTGATAAAAATGACTCTCTCACCAAAGACTTGTCCGAAAAATCAGCCTCGTTACAAAATGCCTTGGATAAATTAGCATCAGCTAATGAGGCGGTATCCGCTTTGAAGGCTTCACTGGAGGAAAGTAACGACCATGGAGCGGAGCAGGAGCTTCAGGTAAAAAAATTGAGGAGGGAATTGGACATGTCCAGAGACGGTCAGACGGAGAAAGGAAGGGAGTTTGAAGGAAAGATGGAGACGTTGCTGTCCCAAATATCAGATCTTGAGTCTGAAGTAATGTCTTTGCAGAAAGTTATAAGCAGCAAAGAGGCGATGATAGAGGATGCCAATAGTGCTTTAAACGGCAAAGAGGAAGAGTTGAAGAATGTGTGTGATAAGTTGAGTGTTTCTGGTGTTACTTGTGAAAAGTTGGAGTGTGAACTTAGTGATGCCTCAAAGAGGCTTAAGTCCGTTGAAGAAAGTGTCGATTCTGAGAAGGTGTTGAATTCTGAACTGCGTGCCACTGTTTCTAGTCATGAGGAAGAGATTGTTCTTTTAAAGCAGAGTGTGAAAGAGAAGGGTGAGAAGTTTGAGCTTCTAGAAGAGGACAAAAACAATTCTTTGGGAGCTCTATCAGGTGATTTGACAAACGTGCAAAGTGAATTAGAGTCTTCGAAGACTAGATTGAATGAGCTTGAATTAGTCCTTGTTTCGAAAGATTCGGAAATGGAAACATTAAACCATAAGTGCAATGAGCTACAGGCGGAAGTGGTTTCAATGTCAGAAGATTTGGACAACTCGACTTCTAAAGTAGCAGAGTTTAAAGAAATAAATGACGCTCTGAAAACCAAAGTGGAAGAGTATCAACAGAAACTGACCACCATGTCAGAATCATTGGAAGAAGACTCGGTGCAAACGCAACAGATTGTCCGTCAACTGCAGGAGGAGAAGGAGATTCAGGAGCAATTGGTCACTTCTCTGGAACGGCAGCTGGTCAGCTTAGAAGCGGAGGTAAAGGCATCACGCAGCGATTGTGCAGACAGAGATGCTCGTATTGGCATCCTGGAGAGTTGCCTCGAAGACGAGGACGAGCGCAACGTCAGCTTGCAAACCGCCCTTCACAGTCATCAAAGGACTCAGGCAGTAACGGATCAGAAGGTGAGGGAATTGTATGAGACTAATCAACTTGCCTTACAGGATCTGTCTAAGCTTCAAACATCTCTTGACACTGTACAGCAAGACAAGCATGCACTTCAATCCACTGTCGACACTATCACCCCATCTCTCCATCAGACAACTTTGCATGCCGAGTCTCTGTCTGAACAATGCGATTGTCTCAAACAGTCTTTATCTGACAAAGAGCAAGAGTTCTCTGACCTTTCTTTCCAAATGTCCTCTTTAAAATCTTCCTCAGAAGAGACGCATGCAGAGTTGTTGAATCAAATTGAATGTTTGCAAGAGAAATTTAGTCAGGGGCATGAACAGTTATCGTTTTCTTTAACCCGTTGTGAAAGCTTAGAGAAAGATAATGAGAATGCTAACGAACGTTTGACATGTTTGCAAGATAGTCTTGCCAGTTCTGAAAATAACTTAAAATTGGTCACCGCCCAATCAGAATCACTCAAAACTCAGCTTGAGGACAGTGAGAGTAATATTTCTGCTTTGAATGAATCATTAATGTCCTTGCATGAAAAATATGACAGTTTTGAAAAGACATCTAGCGATGAAATAAAATCTCTCAACCAAGAAGTTCTTGATTTGACAGCACAGCTGAAAGTGAAAGTTTCAGAAATTGATGATTCTGCGAAGCAGATGGCTGAGAAAGAAGGAGAGGTGATAAAGACTAATAAAGAATTACAAGAGCTGCAAGATGTTTTGAAGGACAGGGAGTCACAATGTGGTGATCTGAACACAAAATTGGAGATGAAAAGACAGGAGGTTGAAAATGTCGCTTCTACGAATACACTGCAACAAGAAAGCATGGACAACTTGACGGACAGAATAAAGCTGTTGGAAGGAAAGAACTCTGAATTGGAGTCCAAAGTGGAGTCTTTATCAGACAAGCAGCTAGAAGTGGTAGCAAGGGAAGAAAAGTTGACTGCTGAAGTACAATCCTTAGAAACGGAAATGAAGGAAAAGGTCAAACTGCTTGAAGCAAGAGAAAAGGAGTTGGGTGATGTTAGCGAGTGCTCTGACTCTCTTCAAAAGGAGGTGAATAGATTGAATGAAGAAATGAGTAAGTTAGAGTCAGGGCATGACATTAAATGTAAGGAAATGGAATCGGAAATGTCGTTGATGAAAGATGTGCACCAGAAAGAGCTGTCTGACTTGAGACAAACAAGTCAGGAAGCAACGTTGAATTATGAAGACAAGACATCAAGTATGGAGAAGGAATTGAACAGTGCTCGTGCTTTGACGTATCAGCAGCAAAAGGAAATGAGTGATTTGGAAGACAGGGTAAACACTCTCCAGCACCACGTAGACGACAAAGACGCAGAGCTGTTGGAGATTACAAGGTCAGAACAAAATCACGCCAAAGAAATCGCTACCCTCCAAGAAACTCTGCAAAGAAAGGAAGAAGAAATTGAGAGTCTGATTTCAGAAAAGGGAAGAGAGTTGGAAAATCTTGCCGAAAAATATTTCTCGTTGGAGGAAGATATTCGTAAATTGAGCACAGAGCGTGAAGTAGTTGAAAAAGAGAAGCTTGATTTGAACGAGTCTCACAAAGTAGTTATGCTAGAAAAGGAGAAACTGGTGGGAAATGTGGAAGTTCATGAAAAAATGCATGCAGAGCTCTCTAATAAGTTACAGTCTTCAGACCAAGACATGACTTGTTTAAGGGACCAACATTCAAAGCTCCAAATGGAGTTAGAAACTTGTCAAAATAAAATTGTGTATAACGAGGAGAGAATAAATCTCATCAATGACGAAAATACAGCATTGAAGGAGGAAATAAAATCTTTAAATTTAAACTGCCAAAATCTAGCCAAAGATAATAGTACTGCCTTGGAAACAATTTCTCGTCTTGAGGACAAAGCAGACAATTTATCCACAGAAAACAGTGCCTTACTTCACGAAAGTGAACTGTTGAAAAATACGAATGTTGAATTTGAGAAGACAAATGTAGATAATAAAAATCACTTGTCAGATTTACAGTCCAAACTTCACAGCATTTACCATAAACTTTCAGAGCTTCCATTGGTCACTTCCCTTCCACCTGTAGATAATCATTCCTACTCTGCAAATAATTTGATCGAATCCATTGACTCCGGTCTTCATATCGTACACCAATCTTTGGACAAGAAGGAATCAATGATAAAGGAAAAAACGGACGCAATGGAGGATGTTCTCGGTTCGTTGGACACCAAATCCAACGAGTGTAAAGCACTAGAAAATGAATTGCAACAAATGAAAGCTGCCCACGAAAACGAAGTTGTATGTTTGAATAACGATTTATCAGAATTGAGGTCCAGTCTGGCAACTAAAGAAGAGGTCAACGATTCATTGATGGTCAAGCTGAACTCTGCCTCAGATTCGGCCAGCTCTTTGATTAATGCTTTACAAACAGACCTTGAGTCTTCAAAGCAAGAAATCCGCAGATTAAAAGGTCAAATTGGTACTTTGGAAAAAGACTGCTCTGAGTTGACACATCAGTTAAAAGAGGAGGAAAGCAACAAGGACGAAGCCTTGTCACGGGTTACAGAGTGGACAAAACTCAACCAACAGCTGACAAGTGAGGTTGGTGAACTCAAATCAGCCAATGGTAGTTTATCCTCAGAACTTAATGATATTACAGACAAGCTTCATAACTCGCAAGATCAACTCAAGAAAAATGAGGAAGACCATTTGTGTGAGAAAGATGAGCTCAACAAAGTCATTGAGAAGCAGCGAGAGAAGAAAAAGTCATTGAAGTCATCATCCACATCTCTCCACAGTCAACTGGAGAGTCACGGTGAAGAGATTAACGAGTTGAAAAAGTCATTAGATCTTTCTAGAGCAGATTGTGGCGGGTTTGAGGAGGCCTTAGAAGCAGCCAACAAAAACGTGTCCCAGCTTCAGTCTGAAAAATTCCATCTACAAGGTTCAGTCAGCAAGTTTCAAGACATGCTGGACAGTTTGCAGCGAGAGATGAAAGGAACGATTGAATCTCTGCAAGATTCCATCTCCATGAAGGCGAGCAAGATTGGAACGTTAGAAAGGGACCTCGCTCACAGTGCAAAAGCTGTAGCCGATCTGACAGTTTTGAAGGAAACAATGGAGGAAGAATTATCTGGTCTTCAAGATGACGTCAGGCTAAAGGCTGAAACAATAGCGCAGCAGTTGGGTGAAATTGAAGCCCAAAGTAAAATGGGCAATGAGACAATTTCTAATTTAAATGAAAAGGAGCAGCACCTAAAAGATACACAGCGTTCACTGGATGTCAAAGGTGGAGAAATTCAATCATTGGCAGAGTCTATCAAAAACATGTCTCTTGAAAAACAAATTTTGAGCAAGGAGCTAGAGAAAAGCGAAAGACTGCTGAAGGCGAATTTGTCATGTATGAGCCTAAACGAGGAACAGGTTGCAGTATTAGGAGAGGAGGTTGGTGCCCTGGGCATTCAATTGAATCTATTTCAGGACCAAGCACGGTCATACCAAGAGCAGCTAGCAGAGAATGAGGCAGCTTGGAAGGAAGAAGTTCAGACATATCAAGGCAAGCTTGCAGACTCTGAGAAAGAAGTTCAGACATATCAAGACAAGCTTTCAGAGACTGAGAAAGAAGTTCAGACATATCAAGACAAACTTTCAGAGACTGAGAAAGAAGTTCAGACATATCAAGACAAGCTTTCAGAGACTGAGAAAGAAGTTAAGACATATCAAGACAAACTTTCAGAGACTGAGAAAGAAGTTCAGATATATCAAGACAAGCTTTCAGAGACTGAGAAAGAAGTTCAGACATATCAAGACAAACTTTCAGAGACTGGGAGATCTTTGGAAGATTTTCAAAAAGACAAGAGTGGTGTATTGCTTGAGATGGAAAGAATGAAAGCTGACATGACGGAGCGTGAAAGACGTGCAGATTCTTTGCAGGAAGAACTGGACCAGGCAAGATTAGACTTACTTGGGAAAAACAAAACAGTCACAGACTTAGACTACAGGCTAGGAGACGTTTCCACTCAACTTGAGGAAAAGTTAGGGAGATGTAAAGCCCTGGAAGAATGTTTGAGGGAGAAAGAAGAGGATGAGAAAAAGCATAACTCAGAAGTAGCCAATTTGACGAGTGTTTCCTCTCAGCAAGCAGACACCATTGAACGCTTGGAGCAGTCTGTTTTTGAGAAAGATTGCAAGGGGGAGGTGCTAACACAACATTTGTCAGATTTATCTAAGGACTTGGATTCTAACCAGTCAGCGTTAGCACAGATGTCTTTGAAACACAGAGGTTTAGCCAAGGCCCTAGACGTGGCCAAAGATGAAAGTGAGTCTTTGCAAAATGAAGTGTCTACTCTGAAAGAGGATAAGCAAGCGTTACAAGAGAAAATTGTCGATGTTGAACATCAGCGAGAAGAAGAATCACAGATCAGTAAGTCTGTACTTGATCAGTCTGTTTCAGAAAAGGAAAACCTGCTGGATGAATGGAGACAAAAAGTTGAAGTGTTGGAATTAGCTGTGAAAAAAGTTGACTCTGAAAAAGAAGATATGCAAGAGCAGATAAACACATCAGAAGCACAATTAAAAGGGAAAGAAAAAGAAATACAAAGCCTTGAAAAACAAGTTAGTTCTCTGCAAGGTGTTTCAGACAATATTCAGCAAGAACTGAATGACAAAACCAAGCGATTAGAAATGGCGGAAGAATCCAGACAAGACCTTGCCAAGACTTTGGAAGTCAATTCAAGAGAAGCTGATGAAAGGGGAAAATGCCTGGAAATTCTTCAAACGGAATTGGAGAAGTTGCAAAATGAAAATTCAAGGCTTGATTCATCATTGGAAGAGCAAAGAGATAAGACGTCTAGTATGGAAACCTCTCTTGCTGAAAGTCAAGTTTCACATTCAAACTTGGCGGAAGAGAAAGGTCTTGTTAAAGCCTCATTGGATGAAACCATGTCCTTGTTAGGTGATGCTGAAAAAAGAAATTCCTCTCTAGGAGAAACAGTTGAAAGTCTGACAAAGCAGTTTAACGAGCTGAGTGAAGAGAAGATGTCTTTAACAACACAGCTTGCTGTACACCAGGATGATATCAGGTCAAAAGATGGTAGAATTCAAGCACTGGAAGAGCAGACTGAGAAACTGGTCCAGGAGATTGATGGTGTTCACGTTGAGAGGCAACAACTCACATCAACCTTGGTTCAAAAGGAGGAGTCCATGGTGTTAGAAAGTGAAAGGGTTGAAAGAGAAAAGAACGAATTGGTGGTCGAGAAAGACGCTGCCTTGGAATCCTTGAAAGACGCTGTTAGCCTTCTTAGGTCTCAGCTTGAATCCAGGGAAGATGAAATCCGGCAACTGCAGGAAAGTTTTAAAGAATTAGAGTCGACCAGCTCTTCCACCATCACGTCCTTGAATGCCCGGGTGGAGGCCCTTGGCAAAGAAAAGCACCAGGCCGAAGAAGACAGGAATACAATTTGTGAATCCATGAAGAGTGCCACTGATATTCTGCAAGACGAGTTGAAAACATTGGCTGAAGAGAAGAGTAGGTGTGAGGAAGAGAATAGGGTGTTAGTTACCGATCTCCAGGCAAAGTTGGATCATTCGTCAGGGAAAAATCAAAACCTTTTTGAGGAGGTGGATTTGATTAAAGAAGAAAACAGGGAGCTTCACGGTCAGGTTAACTCTACTGTGGACGTTTACGAAAAGGAAAAGACTCGAAGATTAGAGTTGGAGGAAGAGAAGTTGGATCTAGCCAACAGAGTCACAAGTCTGGAGAAAGAAAAAAGTCACATTGAACAGAAGAATGATGAACTTGGTAGCAGTTTTGCAGACACTTCGGCTAAACTTCAGGAAACCACAGAAACTCTTCAAAGTTTTATTTCAGATCAGGCCGCCATCATCACAATTTTGCAGGAAAACTCTTTGAAGCAGCAAGCTACGGAACACTCTCTTTTAGCAGTTGCAGCAACTTCCAAGAACCTTATTGAGGACAAGAAAAAAGGAATCAGTTCTTTGACAGAGGAATATGAAAACGCTTTGGAGACGATTTCCCGGCTCACAGCGGAGAGACAGAACGTCAGAGATGACCTAGATGAAAAATCAAGACAGTACCAAGAAGTCTTAGATGAAAAAATCAAAGCGGAAGAGTCTGTTACGGAATTGTATGAAGCAATCGACAAAAGAGAAACAGAGATATCTGAGCAGACTGAAAGCATCAGTGATTTGGAAAACCACTTACAAAGCAAGACGAATGAGGCTGACCGTTTGATTGGAGAGCTGAAAGACTTGGAACTGGGCATGAACAAACTAAAGGAAGATAGAACGCACAAAGAAGCTGAAGAAGAAGAGAAATCGTCTTTGCTGGAAGCAGAGGTAGAGAGATTATCCACAAACCTAGAAGAAGTTATGAGTGAATTGGAAATGAAGGAATCACATCACCAGAGCTACCAGACCAAATACCAGACAACCATTTTAGAAATGCAGTCACAGATGAATGAATTTGAACAAGAACTGCAGGCAGTAAACGAGACCTTGAAAGAGAAAGAAATGGAAAAGAGTGTGGTTGAATGCGAACTGGCCACACTTCAGTCAGAATTGGCAGAAAAGACACAAAATATCTTTAAGCTCCAATCTGACAATACAAGCAAAGATAACACACTGAAAGAAAAACTAGAAATATTGTCTACCTTGTCAGAAAAATTTGACATTCTGGAACAAGACCATTTAACAGCAAAGCAGCAATTAGACAAGGAAAAAGGCAACTCTGAAAGTTCCCATCAAAATTATTCCAAAAACGTTTTCGACCTTGAAGAAGCATTGTCGCTAAAAGCTGAAGAAATTCTGGAGCTTTCTGTCAAACATAATATTTTGGAATCACACTGTGAAGAAACAAACGAGCATCTGCTCTCGCTTAAGGTCCATTTCTTGACGTTGGAAAGTAGCTCTTCACGTCAGTTACAAGAGTATAAATTGGACAACGACAACTTGTGTGTCGAGAGAGATGCGCAAAAACAGCAAATATCTTCTTTAGAGAGTGACCTGGATTCGGAGAAAACATCGACCAGGGAGAAACTTGAAGATTTGGAGAAGCAGTTAACATCTGAGCGTGAAAGAATTGTCAGCGTTGAGAAAGAGTTGACCAATGAAAAGACAGCTTGGGAGGAGAAGGAAAGTAGTATGCTGGAGCAGGCTGAGGTGGACGCTAAGAGGTTGTATCAACAAATATTTGACATGGAGCAGCAACTGGACAGCAAGGACCACCAGCTTAGTGACCTCCAACTCAAGTACAATGGAGTCTTTCAGGCCCACCAAGATCTGTCTACCAATGCCAAGGACATGAAACAAGCCTGTAAGGACCACAAAAAGTCTCACATCGAGGCGGAGAAACGGATGGTGCAACTTGATTTGAGGCTCAGAGACAAAGATCTTTACATCGAGGAACTTAACACGCAGCTGAAATCCTCGCACCAGCATGTGCAGACTGTTCAGAGCGAGTTTGGAGAATCCATCTCGGAAATCACGCGAAAAGAGACGATGATTAGGGATTTGAAACGCGAAGTTTCTGTTCATCTGCAAACCCAAGAGTCCTACGAAAAGGAACTGATGTCCCTAAGTAAGTCGAGCAAAGAATTACAAGTGATATGCGACGTTGTTAAAGAGGAGAAGCAAAACAATGAACAAACTCTCCATCATAACTTGGAACATGTGAATACTGCTTTGTTTGGGGAAAGGACTAAGAACACAAAACTGCAGAAAAACCTTAGAGAGCTGAGAAATAACTTTCATAAAATGAGCAATGAAAGGCAGTACAGAGAAGGGAACTTTGCAAAACAAACTGAGAACCTTCAAGCGGCTATCTTGAGAAGGAAACAAGAAATTGAAGCAATTCATTCAAATCTTGGTGTATGTCGGAGTCTACATGAAGAAATAAAGAAAGACATGATTTGTCTTAAAGATGAAAACGTGGAAGTTTGCAACAGTATGAAACACATTGAACAAAGGATGGAAAGTGAGGCCCTCTCAACAAGCCTATGTGAACTGAAAGAAGAAAACGCCCAGAACAGGTCCAATTACGAAAAGGCTAAGGAAGATTTATCCTCTGCCGTGAAAAACACTCGGGAATGCAAAGAAAAACTTGAAATGGCCCAGCAAGCTTTTGAGAAGGAAAAAGAAGAAAGGAAAGTGTTACAGACTGAAATTGAAGAGCTAGGCGTTTCACTGAACGGATTAAAATCTGACATTGTGTCTTCAAAAGCAATTATACAAGATGAGGCTGCCCGTAAAAGTGTCATGACTGCAGATGTGAAAGAGTGTTCAGAAAAACAGCTTAGCTTTCAACATGAAATCTCTACCCTGAGTCAACAAATGAAAGAAAAAATGGATTTGCTTGAAAGTTCTGAGGCTAACCAAGCTGAGCAAGTGACAACGATCGAAAGCTTGACTGCCGAGGTACAAACTGTATCACAAGGGTTATTGCGCAGCGGCAATGAAAAGGAACAACATGCAGTTGAACATTCAAGACTGGAAAAAGAAATGCAAGAATTGAAAGGAGAGAATACAGACCTCAATAAAGCTCTGGCCTCGAGTTTAGAAGAATACGAGTTTTTGAAGCAAGTATCAGAATTCAAGAGCAAGGAATTGCAAGAGCTTAAACAAGAAATGGTGAAAACAGAACAAGCGTTGTCCGATGCTCAAGCTAAATTGCAAGACATGTCAGCAGCATGCAATGAGCTGATCAGAGAAACCAACATTGCAAAGGAAAATTCAAGTAAAAACTTGAATGACACACTAGCCAGTTTAGATGAGAAGATTTCAGAAACGGAAGATCTCAAAACAGGGAGCATTGGTTTGAACGAGACGATAGATCAATTGAAATCTCAACTGGAAGTTGCTCATCAACAGCTTCAAGACGAGGAAGCCCGGTTTACGGTAGTCACAAATGCCAACACAGAGATTTTGGAGAAAATGTTTTCAACAGAGGCCGTGACATCCATGTTGAAGAAGCAGGGAAAGAATAAGCTTGAGGACATGAAAGCTGTTAATGCTGAAATGAAAGAATGCTTTGCTAAAGCTGAAGTATCGCTGTTAGACAAGCTAGCGAAAGGTGAAGAACAATTGATTATGAAAAATCAGTTCATGGAGGCATTACTTAAGGAAAAGGATGAACTCACAAATCAAATGACAGATCTGTTCAAAGAGAAAGATGATTTGACATCTCAGAACCAGAGACTGGAAGCGTCTCTTTTAGACCTGAAAGCGGCCAATGAAGTTTTCTCCACCCAAATTACAGTATTGCAAACAGCCGCATCTGAAAAAGAAGAAGTAGAGAAAAGCGTCGGCCAAACCAAAGGAGAATTGGAGGCAATGGTAAACCTTCTAGATGCTGAGAAACAGCGATGCGCAAACTTGGAGAATGACTTGAAAATGTCTGAAGAAAAATATCTTCAGTTAAACGATACAAGACAAACGGAACAAAAGGAATCTGAAGCTTTAAATGTGCAACTTAGTGACACTAATCAGGTATTGCAAGGAGATGTGAAAATCCTGGCCGAGTCCAAAACAGAGTTGGAGAACTTGCTGGAGGCGAAGAAAGAAGAAATTGAAAAGCTGAGCAAACTTTATCAGGAAGAAAGAGATCAAAGTGAAAGTGTAATGAAAGAAATAGAAGAGGAAAAGAATGTTCTTGTTCAGAAATCATTGCAGTTGGAAGAGACGGTTCACAATTCTGAAAATAGTTTAGATCTGGTCAAGGAAGAAAAAGATAAGGAATTGTGTGAAAAAGAGCTTTTGCTGTCCCTTGTGCAAGATTATGAAAACAGACATCAAAGTTTAGAGTCTGAATTCAACAGTGTTAAGTCAGAAATGGTCAGACACATTAGATTATCTGAAAAGTCTTTAGAGGGAAGCCAGATTTCCTTGAAGGAAAAGGAAGAGCTTGAAATAAAATTAGAAATGGAGAGAACGTCGAGAGAAAGAGAGAAAGAAGAGTTAAATAATTTGTTGGAACAAACCGAGTCGAGATACAATAGTGTAGTGAAGGAAATGGAGATGTTGAAGGATGGAAAGGAGGCTGTAGAGGCTGAGAGGTTGCAGCTTTGTGAACAAATAGAGAAGTCCATCGAAGAAGCCAAGGCTGAAAGAGCAGATTTGAGCAGTAACAAGTCAGAGCTAGAGGCCAGAGTGAAATTGTTGTCAGAGGAACTAGAGATTGCAAATTCTAAGCTCGATTCTGCAACACTTGAAGCTGTTGCTGTCAAACAAGAACTTGTCGATGCAAAATCTGAACTCGAGAAACAAAATCTAGCCACAGCTCAGTGTATGAGTTGTGGTCAGAAATCAATAGGGGGGAGAACTTTGAGTGATTCTGAAGGGGAGGTAACACATCATCCAACACATTGTCCTGATTTACTCACACCCAATTTTGCTATCGCCTCTGTTCATACTGATTCCAACCCCTTAGTTCCCTCTTCTCCTTCAAATGCCCTTCCTGTTGTAGATGATATGGTGGAGGTAGTTTTGCAACCTTTGCAGACGTGTGTTCCACAGATTTCTTCAGACTTTGGTAACACAGAGATGCAGCCACACAGCCGGAATCAGGAGAGTGACGTCAATTCCACAGACTCTGTTCACACCAACGATGTCAGACTGGCAGAGCTTGGTGTACAAATTACAGTCTGGAAGCAAGAATCAGAGAATCTCAAGTCAGAAGTCGGTTCATTGATGTCATCCGTGTCAACTCTGGAAGAACAGCTGGAGAAAGAATCTGTCCTACGTGAAGAGCTTGAAAAGACGGTGAAGAAAAAGGATAAACTAATTCAAGGTCTACATTTGAAATCGAAGAGAACGGCAAAGCAGGCAAGGCAGTCCGGTGAGGGAGGCACGCCCACAAAAACGAAAAAGCCAAATGTCTCGGATTCATTTGATCAAGCTAGATACGATGGAGACCCCTTCATGAGCATGTCCTGGACAGATGATGGTCAGCAGGATTTGTCAGCATTGACAGAGGAAGAGAGATCCTTTCGACAGCTTGTTAGCAAGTACCAGAGTGCTGTCATTGAAAAAGATGCTTTCAAAGATCTTCTCTCAGAGAAAGATAAAGAAATCATCGGACTGCAGACTCAGTTCTATGATGCCGAACTGGCCTGGAAAGAATCCGTAGAGCAGCATGAAAATAAAGTGGAAAGGTTGGAAAAATTGCAGCTGGAAACCGCAAGGGAGTTCGACACTACGTCTAAATGTAATGAGGGTGCTAACATAGCTAAGGTTGATGAAGCTGCTCACAGATTTGAGGAAGTTTCGGAGCTGAATGTAACTTATTCCAATACGATTTCAGACCTTGAAAACAGGGTAGAAAAATTACAAGAGACTGTGTACAACTACCATCAAAATCTTTGTGAAAAAGAAGACTCACTTCAGGAAAGTGGCAGAATTATTCAGCAGCTAAACGATTTCATTGGTGCCAACCGAGAAGAATTTAAAAATCAGGTTCAAAAGTTTAATGATGAGAAAGTCTCTTTAGAAAGCAAAGTTCAAAGATTAGAATCGGAAAGAGAAATGATGAAAGTGGCACGTGAGCATGGTGGAGAGGAAAGTAAGGATGTAGTCAGTGAAGAAAGTTTTAAAGCTGAACAGATAATTGCAAGTGAGAGACTCAATCAGTCAGAGCAATCAAACCAAGAGCTGAAAGCAGAGGTTGAGGCTAGAGACGATAAGATAAGTGTCATGGAGAGTGTAATGAAAGAAATGTACGGAACGCAGGATGAAAATAGTACCAGAATTGGCCAGCTATCTGGAGAACTTGAAATAACTAAAGGTGAAGTGGAAAATGTTCAGGCCAAAGTATTGGAGCTACAAAAGACTTTGAAAAAGAAAGACGCTAAAATTGTTGTCATGACCAAACGCATCAACTCACAAAAGGTTGCAACGGATTCAAGTTCTTCTCCTATGAAAAGTCAAGAAGAAAGTTTAGAGAAAAGCTCAGCATCATTGAACACGTCAGCGATACAGTCGGGCACAGAAGATGAAGCTGGCAGTGAGAGTATAGATAAACTTAAAGCAGAAGTGTCGTGGCTGAAGAAGTGTGCCAAAAAGAAAGATGCCCAGTTGTTATCTGTCAATAAGAAATTGCGTCTGTATCAGTCGGAACAAGACACGTTGTCCATTGCCCCCAGTTCCATGGCGGATAGTGGTGACAAGACCCCCTCCCAAATGTCACGGTTTGATAGCAGGTCAACCGTCTGCATGGACGATGTGCAGGATTTGAATGAGAAATTGCAACAGAGTGAATTTGCCAAGGATTCGTATGAAGCGGATGTCAGAGAGTTGGAAATTAAACTGGACAGCCTTCAGGAGGAGAATTTGACTCTTCGCCATGAGGTGGAAGATGCTCAAGAAGAGATTCATTTCCTGGCTAGAGACAAACGGGCCCTTGAAAATTGTGTTTTCGACATCAAAGATTTGGTCAATACGCAAATGGTGGAGCAGCTGGCTGGAGAGGATCTTCTGTATTCCACGGCAGAATCTGTCAGGCTTACCGTGGAGGAGAAAGTAGCAGCTGAGAAAAAATTGGCAGACGTGGAAGCTTGGATGGACGAAAGCGACAAATCAAGACAGTCAGTATTGGGTGAGCTGGAGGACAGCAAGGAGACGATAAACATACTCAAGTCAGAAGTTGATCCCCTGAAACAGGCGTGGAAAGAAGCTGCCAGTCAGTTAAAGGAATCTGAAAATTCTAAGATTGTTTTAGAAGAGCAATTCAATTCCTTGAAATTCCAGATGGAACAAATGGTGTCCAGTGGTGAAAAGGAAGACTTGCAAAATCTTGTGAGAGAGTCAAGTGTCGCTGTCAAACAGTTGCAGAGAGAGAAAGAGGACTTGAAAGAAAATGAAGAGCTCTTGTCACAGCAGCTCATGGGTTTGAAAGCGGCCCACCAGCAGGTCGTTTTAGACACTGAAGCTCGTGAAACTCAAATGACTGTTCAATTAAGTCAGTTACAAGAAGAAAGAGAATCGCTGTCACAGAAACTCCAGAATTCTTCGGAGGAGTGTTTCCACATGAAATCACATCAACAGGCATCTGAAGAATACATTGGCCAGTTGACATCACGATTTAAAGAAATGGAAGATGTTCATGTCTCTAAGAATGAAGAGCTCTCAACTAAATTATCAGAGGCAGAAGCAAGTATTGATAAGTTGACTAGAGCTAATCAGGAACTTTTGAATGAAGTTGATGGCCATAAAAACATGGTGCAAGGACTTGGAGCTGAAGTGGAATCTCTAAAAGTCTTCATTCGGAATTCACAAGAAGAAAGGGACGGTCAACGAGAATCCTTGTCAAATGAACAAGCTGACCTTGAACTCAAGGTCAATGATCTCAGGACAATGCTCAAAGCCAAAGAATCAAAACTATCTTCAACGTCAGCCCAGTACGATGAACTGGCTGTTTTGAATGAGAAGGTGCAGGCTGAACTGTCCAGAGTTGTAGAAGAAAATCACAACCTACAAAGTCAAATGGGCCAATTCCACATGGCAGCCAATCAGAAGCAAGCTGAAAATCAAAATTTGCTGGAACAGTTCAGTCAGCAGGAAGTTGTTTTGGGTCAGATGAAGCAGGAAAATTTAGCCGTGCAACATGAATTGTCGCAGCAGATGATGATAGAAACCATGCAGTTGAGGAAAACTATAGAAGAAGAAAAGTCCCTCTCTGAACACTCTGAGAAAACAAATAGAGTACTGGAGGAAGAAGTGGAGAAATTGAGATTTGAGAATGGTCAGTTGAATCAAAATGTGACAGTGCTAGAGGAGAAAGTGAAGGATTTTAGGGAAGCTTCAGAAAGATATGCAGCTGAACAAGAGCAGGTGAAACACAAGTTGCTCGGTACTGAAGAAAATGCTCAAAAAGGCATGGAGGAACTGGCGTATCTTAAGAAGGATTTGGAGACAAAACATGAAACAATTTGCCAGCTACAGAATGAGATCAGCATCCTGTCTGAAAAAGCCAAGCAGGTAGGTGAAAAAGAAGAAGCACTTGCTGTTCTGCAAAAAGAATATACTGCCAATAAGGAGCTACTGAATTCTCTTGAACAAAATATGACGACAGAGCGCTTTGCTGCCTCACAGCATATTCAAACTTACGAGGAGGAATTGACAGCCTTGAAAACAAAAATGTCTTTGAGAGAAGAGGCGGCCAAAAGGGTTGTGGACTTGGAACAGCAGGTGGAACAACTTCACCATTTAGAAGACCAACTGTCACAACTGCAAGTGGAAAACGCGGATCTAAAATTGCACAGTTGTGATCTGGAGAGCCATTTGCAAAGGAAAGACGTCGATTTGGAAGAATGCAGGACCAGACTTAGGGACTTTGAGGCAGAAATCAAAAACAATCAAAGTACTATTTCGGTACAAGAAAGTGAAATATCAAACCTGCGTCTTCAACTGGAAACAAATGATGCCAGTGTTATCTCTTCCACTGAGTCGTTTTCTAAAGAACAGGAGAGATGTAATCAGCTACAGCTTGAGGTAAATGACCTCAAGTCGGTTGTGGAGGTGAAAAACGGCGAGATTACCGCCTGGTATAACTATATGGAAAGTTTTAAGCTAGAGTATACCAATGTGACTGACCTTTTGAATTCAAGAGACGCATGTCTCGCTGAGCTAACCAAAGAGAAAGAAGTTTTGCTGGGAGAGAAAGAGGAAACAAAGAACGTCATAGCCGGGCTGGAGTCTGAGAGAACGCATCTGCAGCAAGAGGTCTTGGAATTGAAGTCAGAAAGAGATGCAGTCGAAGACAAGTTGAAAGGGGCCGAGTCCTCAGTAGGCAAGTCACAGTCACCTGACTTAACGGAATTGAAAAACAAAGTCAAAGCACAACAGACAGCAATGAAAAAGAAAGACGCCAAAGTGGCGGCCATGACCAAAAAGCTGGAAGCTTCTCAGGCGAAGGTGAAAGAACAGAACGAATGTCTTGCGCAGCAAGGTCTTGTTTCGCAACACGTTTCTCCTCAAGGTTCTGCCTCTGAACTCAGCCTGAGTGAATCTAGTCCGCCAGAAATTCACGCTGACACCATTCAGATGGTTTCAAGCGTCCCCCTGTGTTCATCTACCCCAGTCCCACCATTGGAAACTTCATCTTACTTCCAGCCTGGAAGTGATAGCAGTCAAATGTTTGAAGTCAGTCACGTCCCTCCAACGCCAGGACAAGGCAGCGCCACCCAAGGGGATGTAAGGATGGGAGTTTATGATTTGATACTTTTGCGCCAGTTGTGCACCTTTTTATTTTCTTAATTCTAATAATAATTAATAATTATGTTTTAATTCCTTTTGCCATTTTATTTCATTGCAATTTTTAAAGTTCTGAAAATTGAGAAAATATATTTGTAAAGGCTTTAAGTTTGCCTTTTTTATACACGTATTCTATTTAAGTTTGAATATGTAATTTGAACAAGACACCTATCTAAATTATGGAGACAATTTTTTGTTTCAATATATTGTTCTGAGAGAATATACAAAGAAAAGATAAATATTACATTGTTTTTTAATGACATGGAATTTCTTCATTCCATTAAAAGTAAAAGATTGTGCTGGTTTGAATACATTTCATAATCCATTAGCAGCCATCTTGTTTCCCCCATTTGGTTTATAAAGATTGCACCTCTAACTGAGCTTTAACTAAAATAAATCATCCACGTTTACTTTAAGACTGAAACAATTTGCAATGATGTATGTAACAAACTTATTTGAATTGTTTGCATAATTTGAGTGTGGCTAAAATTACAGCTGTTGTAAAATGGAAGGAAAGTAAAAAATGTGAAAGAAATAATTTATTCCTACTAGTATTAGTCTTAAATGAGTTAAAGAAATTGGAATGGACTTATGACTACTATAAGATGGAAATTCTAATGGGTAACGGATTACATTGTGAAAGAAAAACAAAAACCGAAGACGGAAAAAAATAAATACTTATGTTTAATTTATAATCATTTTCTGATGGGTATGTTTAATGATTGTTGTTACATTGATAGAGATATATTATATTTATACATTTTATTTCCACAATTAATGCCATTACTACCAGCCACACTACTGTGGTACTACCACAACCCATTTCTGTTTATCCTTGATCCTATTCATTCATATTCAAAAGGAGCCTCTGCATGCAAAGTACTCATACCACTTAGCTGTTATTTGTATTTACTATTACTGGTATTATATAGTTTGTAAATTTCTACCCAAATTCAATACCATCTAGACTTTGAACTGAAGTAAAATGATGAGGGTTTTGGGGGGGGGGGGGGGGGGGGGGGGGGTGAAGGTTGGTGGTGATAGAATGGCTAAAGAATAGTGCTATACTGTTGTTGTAGTAGATGTCAAATCAGATCTTTACAATATTATTATGGTAGGAAATAGTGGCACCGGTGGTGCACTGTTTGAGTCACTCGCCTTTGTTTGAGAGGTTGCGGGTTAGAATCCCGGTGGAAGCACTGGGGTTTTTTCTCAGCGGTGCTGCATTGCGGCTGGCGCTTGGGTAATTCAGGTCTACCCTCGGAATAGACCCTGAAGACAAATTTCCCACTGGGATGAATAAAGGGAATTTATTTATTTTATTTATTTTATTCAAGTATATATTTGAAGCTGGAAGTACTATGAGCAGAGGACTATTAATTTTTTGTTTTTGAATTAAGGAACTTGCATCAAGATTAGATATAATTTTTATGGGAAAGACATAATATGCCATTGTAGAGTCCCTTTAGTAGAGCTTGCTACATGTCTTCATAGATATAATGCCATAACAGCAACTAATAATTGGGAGCCATAGAAATATGTAGGATCTGTATCTTTCTTTTGACAAATATTGCATTTAACTTGACATCATTAGACTATACACTAAAATAACACTCAGTCCAAAACTAATGACGCTAAGTCCAAAACTAATGGTCGTTTTAAAAAGTTTTTGACTGTTTGGGTCCCATTCCAGCACTGTGGGCTGATCCCCTGCTTGCCTTAAAAATCTTGATCCAAGGATTTTCCAGCTCTGTGTCAGTATCAGGCCATGTGTACTAGTAGGGCACAGACTTTTACTTAACCTGGATACGTTTTACCTGGGTCTGCGCATTGATCAGTGCCTTCTGTCTTGTACTCTGTCCACAACCAGACATAGAGCTGGTCCCTACACTGTTTGATCACAGTTCTAAAGGGAATAATTATCAAATAGGACAAGATTGTTAGAAGGTTTTCCCCAGCAACTTGACCTTGCTATTTTGGAAGTACCGAAAACAAATCATGAGATTCCTTATTCACCATTGGAAAGTTGTTTGTCACAGTCATTTTTACTCACAATTGAACGACCTTGGGGAAATGGGAAACACATCCAATAAGTTTTGACCTATAAACAAAGGTCCCATTGTATATGTTTCTACTTATTATGTCCAGTAATGGTAATTGAAAATAGTGTTTGTCTGAAAAGATTGAAGCTGCCTAAAACAAGTCAGTGGATTGGATTTGAATGGTTTGGAGTGTTTGTGTTGATTAATACTAAACTAAACCGGGCCTTCCCATTGGATGCAATGACTAAAGAATGAAACAGCATGATGACACACCCTCTTCATTTCACCTTGACCTTCATTAACCTGCATGATATGCTATTGATGTATCTAGATATATCTCTTGTTTGAATGAAAGTTTGTGAAAAATTAAAGTTACAGAAATTTAGTGTCAGGTTTCAGCATCAAAGATATATCAAAGATATATAGCCTATATGTTAACATTTTATGAAGGAGATCATTGTTGAAAAGATTGTTATTATATATCTCTTCATGCGAATTTTAGCATTAGGGTTGAGAGACAAAGGTGTATATTAAATGAAGAAGTTCATTGTAGAAATGATTGGCAAAAGAAAGAGATAATTAATTACATTCCTATTCTGTTTCAAAAAGAATAGAAGATTTGGTCAGTGTAATGAATAATAATAGCACTGTGTTATAGTAGCTTTCTTTTATTCTTCTTTGGGATTTCTTACCTTTGTCCTAGTTCTAGTCAAGTCACGTCTACTCTAGTGACGCCAGGATGTGGTGATGGAAGTGTAATTATGCCATGCAATTTTTCAAGACATTATTTTAATGCACTCACAATTTTTTAATAGTAGTCTATGTTATATATGAAGAACTCCTGGAAAAAAAGTTTGAAACTCCAGAAAGAAAAAAAGAAGCGAAAACCCCTTCAAAACTATTGAAATAATTTAGATATAATATATTTGTATATATTATGTGCTTGTGAGTGTGTGTGTGTGTGTGTGTGTGTGTGTGTGTGTGTGTGTGTGTGTGTGTGTGAGAGAGAGAGAGAGAGAGAGAGAGAGAAAGAGAGAGAGAGAGAGAGAGGCTTTCTTTATATTGGTAGATATTGAGTCTTTGCTTGAGAATGAATCCAAGAACCTGTGGGATTGCCAGCGTCCTTTCCTGCTTATGTTTGGCTTGAGTCTTCTGTAGACGTATAAAAATAACAAGTTGAAACTGGTACACCACTGAAACTCTGGCAACTGATGGTCTGTCGAGTCAACTGTTTATTATGTCTGACAAAATTTGTCCCTGGACGGCCACAGTTTTTAATATGCACTCTCTTCAATGATCGCAATGCACTTGTTTACTTCGTTATGAGATTTTAAACTCATTTTCTCAATTAGTGGTGAAATTTATTATATTATACTAATGCACCAGCACTCGTTCGTATCTTCATATCTATATTTCATTCATTTGTCAAATTTCACATTTTTACCTTGTGCAATTTCATAAGTTTCTGTCATGGTGCTTTGGAGAAACACTTTCATGATTTTTGAGTTAGTGTCAGATCAAAGAAAATATGGAATGAAGAAATATCTACATGAAGATTATTTGATGCACGGAAGAAAAGGAGTTTTGGTAGAAATTTCTTAAGAGGAAATTAATTTACAATGATTGAACACATGCCACTGAAACATGTCATAGGTTTGGACAAAGAAAGTTACGGTTGGATACAAATAAAAGTAGATTTGGAGACAGTATAGTTGGAGTTGTTTTTGGATAAGTTATAATCTAGCTATTTATTTCCTGTTATTTTACCTCAATATTCGTGAAGTAATAATAATAAATGACATTTATAAAGCGCTATGCCTCATTCAGAAACAAGCTCATATCGTACTGAAAAAAATGATGAATCTTTGTTTTCAACGTTGATGAATGTCCTGTAGATCTGTAAATTCCTTTTTCAATGTCATTTCATCGCCTTAGTTCCAAAAATATAATGACCTTTTGAGTTTTCAAACTAAGTGATTTTCGCTATTGATATTATTGAATTATAAGGAATGCGTCCACAGTGGAGTGGGTTTGACAAAATGTTTTATGATCAAGCTTTGTAACCAGAGTTGTCAGAATATCAATGGTGTACCCCTAGACTTAACCATGTGTGTATGTCTTGTATTCATTCCACTGCCTCTTACCAATACTATTCATTGTTTCAAAACATGTTTATAATGCATTTATGCTGTAAAACCATCCTTTGCTTCTTATCTAAATATCTTATCAATGGAGTGTGATTTGAAAAAATTTATTTTATGTATATAACCAATTTCCGAAAGAGTTTGAAATAAGTGTTAATGGCGAACAATGTGAAAAATAAATTCTTTTTAAACAGATTGTATTTAATGACTACAAAACAGAAACACCTTCATTTGGTAAATATCTCACTTGAGAAATTGATTGATAATGCATGTTATTTGAAGGAAGGGCTCAGCTCAAAATATGACCATGCCAGTGTTGGTAAGGACATCTGATGAAAATGAAAATTGGGAATTGCTTAAATAGAGGATTCATTGCATACTAAAATATGAAACCCTGGACTAGGATTTGGTAATCACTGTCATTGAGGAATAGCATTTAGATTGTAATTTCTTGTATTTGTGTTTGATTACTACTACGACGAAGACTCCCCAAGCATAAAGTTGACTCTTTCCTCTTAAAAACATTTCAGATTTCTTTGCTGCAACAAAGCTTGGATGAAAAGACGACACACGACGCTCACAGTGTTGATGAAGTGACCAGACTCACGCAAGCTTTGGAAACTGCTGAAGAGATGTCCCGAAATCAGGCAGCCACGTTATCCCAGCTGACAGACTCTCTGAGAGATGCTGAATCCAGGGTAGAGATGGCAGAGCAAGCCAAGGATTTTGCCGAAAAGAGAATCGTTGAATTGGACACCTTGATGCAGGAGGACTTATCGGTCAAAGAGAGTTTGAAAGCTCAGCAAAAGCAGCAGGAAGAATTGTTATCGGTGGAGAAGGAAGCTTTGAATGAGAAAATATCTGTCTTAGAAAAAGATAGAGAGGATCTGGCTACTAAAGTAACCCAGTTAGACGAAACAGTCATCAAAGAGAGAGAATGTCTTTTAGAAAGAGAGAAACAGGCAGAGGAGATTTCTAAGGAATTGGAAGAGATGAAAGTACATGTCCAGACGTCAAATGCTTTGGTCGAAGAGCTGAAATCATCTTGCTCTGGAAAGGAACAGGAAGTAGAATTATTGATGTCAAAAACAGAGGAGGTTGTTTTGCTGCAGCAAGAGGTGCAGAGAATGACGGAAGAAATTGACGTCCTGCGTGGTTACTTGACTCAGTCCGAGAAGACGTGTGCAGAAAAGCATGACCAAGTAGAAGCCTTGAACGAAGACTTGCAGAATTTCTCCTCGATCAAAGAAACTCTCCAGGCCGAACTGCTCCAGAAATCGTCGTCTTTGGACCAGCAACAAACAGCATTTAATGAAGAGAGAAATTCATTGATATCTCAGGTAGAGGCTTTGACATCTAACTTGAATGACCTGGAGCTCCAGAGCGAAGAGTTGGCGATCTTGAAACAGAAATGGCAGGAAGTGGAGCAGGAGAGGATGCTCATGCTTGAGAAAATTGCTGGTCTAGAATCTGAGGCGGAAAGGGCAAAGGCGCTGGAGACAGAGATCGCGAGACTGAATTCTCAAAATGACGTTTTGTCTAATCAGTCTCAGGCGGACGATTTTAACATGGATAGCCTCCGATCAAAAAGTGCAGAGTTGGAAAAAGAGGTGGCTTTATTGACGGGAAAGCTTGGTGAATCCGATGACCGTTACAATAGTGCAGTGAAAAGCGTTGAGATGATCACTGAAGAAAAAGAAACGATAACTCGTGAATTGAAAGTCTTGTACGAACAAATGATCGCTGCTGAGGACAAGGATGGTAAGATTTTAGAGCTGCAGGAAAAACTGGGGGACCAAGAAATATTCATGGTGTCAAAATTGACGGAGCTGGAGGAAGTACGGCGGTCTCTATCCGAAAAGGAAGCTGGTCTCTCGTTCACGGCCGAAGAGTCTGAGCAGGCAAAGTCTACCAACGACAGGATGAAGAATGAGGTAAAACATGGCTTTGTTTTTTGTACCATCGTTGATGTAAGAAGTAGTAAGTCTAAGAGCCTTGAGGCCCATAGAGCCAGTCCGTATTGTAGTTTCTGTTTTGTGAATCGAAGCGGACAGATAGGACAAGGTCGTTATAAGGTTTTCCCCAGCAACTTGACCTTGCTATTCGGGAAGTACCGAAAACAACTCATGAGATTTCTTATTC
>JARFNW010011012.1:0-15227 GCA_031763155.1 Dirona albolineata | reverse complement strand
CCGCCTACTTCCAAGAGCCCACCCGCCTACTTCCAAGAGCCCACCCGCCTACTTCTAAGAGCCCACCCGCCTACTTCCAAGAGCCCACCCGCCTACTTCCAAGAGCCCACCCGCCTACTTCTAAGAGCCCACCCGCCTACTTCTAAGAGCCCACCCACCTACTTCTAAGAGCCCACCCGCCTACTTCTAAGAGCCCACCCGCCTACTTCTAAGAGCCCATCCGTCTACTTCCAAGAGCCCACCCGCCTACTTCTAAGAGCTCGCCCGCCTACTTTCAAGAGCCCATCCGCCTAGTTCTAAGAGCCCGTTCGCCTAAGAGCTCGGTCCGCCTACCTCTGAAAACCTGTCCGCCTAAGAAACCGGCCCGGCTGAGAACACGGCTTTCTTGTCTTCCGTGAACCGTGTTCTTATGCGGAGACAACTGGGTGTTTCGATACATTAGAATGAGGAGTACACAGTATAGCAGCCTATGAGGCGCATCATACTAACATACTGACAATATATATATAGTCTTCCTTTGGCTAGGTAATCATTCACACATGAGTCGAGTGGAGCAAACATGTGTAAAATATATCTCCCAAGGATTCACCATCGGCGCCTTCAGACAGGATTCGAACCTGGGATGTCAGGATCTCGAGGCTGGCAGCCTAACAACTCGACCACCAAAGCCATGATTTTATAAAAGGTGGATCATCTTAGAAATTATGATGGTGCAGTACGGGTTTTTTCATGTATTATATTTATAATCCCATTTATTCTAATCAGATAAAATCCTAAGTATCTTGATTGATTCCTTCTCTAAAGTGTTCTTTATTTAAAGCAAAGAAAAACAAACCTTAAGGTAGGGCGTCCACTGTCTGTTTTGGTCACTGCGCTTGTGACTAGCAGGCCAAAAACTTGACAAATAATAAGTTTTTAACCTGCTAGTCACATGCGCAGCTGACAAAAACAACCGGCAGTGGACGCCCTACCTTAAAAGGGTAACCCCGATGTCCATGTGTCTAGTCACGAACCGGGCTTTGAGTCGCGCTGTGGCCGCTGGTAATAATGTTTGGATGTGTTACAGTTGCCACTTTGGAGCGCCACACGTCGCAAGCGTCCATTGTGCGATGGACACCCAGTTGCAGTGATGATAACCGCTCGGCCACCGCGCGGTGATAGGGATAGCGCGGTTAGACGTGTGTCCACAGCATAAGAGAGTGGACAAAGATACTGATAGGGTATGCCAAGTCCTCACAGTTTATTTTCACTTGTCAAACTTTCTGGTCGGTCTGTGGGGTTTTTAGTTTTATCCAGAGTTATTAAGGCAGCACACTCTTGATGCTTTGTTGCAAGGTCAAAATCCATGATAGTTTTCATAAAGTAACATGCCATTTGATATTAATTATTGATTGAATTGGTATTGGTAAATAAGGTAAAGGCATGTAAACATGTTTTAATTCTAACCACACACCACGGTGTAATGGGCGGGGTGTCGCATTTATATTACAATAAAGTTGGGTTGGTTTTGTTTTATTAACCAAGGACATACTACAATACTAATACTAACTAATATACTCATACACAATTGGGATGTTTAAAAAAAAAAAAGTATTCATGGGATTTACAGGTCTGGGAGATAATGATAATGTTTAAGTTTAAGGAGAGATGACTGTCGCTTGATGATATTTTGTTTCAACAAATTAGTGGGCACAGTGGGCTGATCCCCTGCTTGCCTTAAATATCTTGATCCATAGATTTTCCAGCTCTGTGTCCGTTCATGTGTACTGGTGGGGCTCTGACTTGCACTTAACCTGGATACGTTTTTACCTGGGTCTGGGCATCGATGCCTTTTGCCTTGTACTTGTACACTGTCCTCGACCAGAGACAGAGCTGGTCCCTACACATTGTTTAATTACGGTACTATAAGGAACAGATAACAAACAAACAAACAAATTAGTGGATGCGAGAATCGTTGAGCATATCCACGTACTCGTGTTCGCCTCTTTCCCCATCGGATCTCCCCATTTTTTAGTGACGAAATAAACTGACTCTGAATGTTTGGTACTGAATACTAGTTATGGTAGAAACTTGTCTGGGTTGCTTCAGACGATGGGGTTCCTATTTTTCACAGGCTGACACTGACAGAGCAACGAGCGGTGACAGTGGCTGGTTTTGTCACAAGATCGTGATTGTTTGACAGACCCTACCCTAAAAAGGGAGAGCGATTTTACGTATAAAGGGAAATAAGTCTACATTCATTTATAGCTTTTCATACGTCCAATAGTGGCCTCCCTTACGATGTGAAAAAAGGCCGAATCCCGTCACTGGCACAGTGGTTGCTTCCGGACACGGAGGTCAAGGGTTAGAATCCTGGGTCTAATAATAGGCAATTTCAGATAGGAGATCTGAAGCAGCATGTTAACCTGAAAACTGTATAATAGTATCCATCAGCATAACTTCCAACTTATTTCCTTTGGAATTTCATAACTCGACACAGGAGTGAATCAGTTCAGTAATGAGTTACGAGTACGCAATGGTCAATGAGTACCTGACTACAAGCAGAGAAATATATTTTCAGTATGTTAGTATGATTCGCCTGACAGGCTGCTCTACTGTATGCTCCCCTGGGAGTTGAGAACGACTGAATTGTATAAGGCCTCAAGACTCTTTAACGACTTTTTTTTCATCCTCATCATATACAAATATAAATAGATTTGGTATTACAATAGTCTCCCCCAGCAGACTCAAAGTCCACCTAAGAGCATTTTCATCATACAGAACATAATTTAATCTACATAAAATAACTCCTCTTAGAGCACTGCTGTACAGAGCAACTGCCTAAAACTAAAAGCACAGATTTCATGCTAACCTGGGAACAAATATTATAACAACAAAATCAATACCACTCTGTACTGTTATAAATTTGGTCATCCAACTTGCATCTCCGAACTAGTCTGTTGCGTGCACACACTTTATTAGTCACAAAGTGTGCAAGCTTGGGAACTCGGATGAGAACAGCCTTGCTAATAGCACTTTTTGTTGGGTATATTTTTTGGTCTCATTAGGACCATGCTTTTAATTTTAAGCAAAGGCTACTGAGTAAATCATTGTACAATAAATCAACAAACAAAAAAACAAAAACCCCAAAAAATCAGATAGGTACATTCACCAAAAAAATATTTTAATCACAGATCAGTATCATCATTCATCACGCAAAACAGAAACTAAAACCAAGGAGACCTCTGTCCAAACATTCATTCATTCTTTTGATATTGTTGTCATCATATTCAGTCTTCCTCATCATCATCATCTGACTCCTCCTCTGCCTCCTCCAGCCACTTGATGAAGGGCTGTGCCTATAGTAAGAAAGCATGGGAAAAGCGAGATTAGTATTGAAGAAGAAAAAAATTTAATCGAACGATCATATTCACTCTTGATTGATATTGCTGTAAATGCGGTATTCGCTAGATAAATGTGATGCATGCTGCTTGGTAGCAGACAAAAGTGTATGTAGGTGTAGAGCCAAGCCTGGGCTAGACCCACACTGATAATTTTGGAATGAGTTCTATGTTTTGTACACAAATAGGAAGGTAAGACTTGTGACATAACACAAATACAGTATCATGTGTTTATGCATGATACTGACTGTGCATTTTTGCAGAGTAATTAGGATAATATAAAGTTTAGACAGCAGGCATGGAGTGAGATAAGGCATTTATCCAGCTTCTAACGTATCAGAAATAATCAATTTTGTCCAATCCCCAGATTTGTCCTGGTAAGTAACAATCTACAGGTAACAATCTATATGTAATCTTTAAATAACCATGACGAGCTGTTTATGTACATTGCACGCAACAAAAGTATGAGATAGAAGAAGATATAAATCATACATACCAAGGAGAGGAGGAAGGTGTGCCGCTTGGCCTCATTAGTGCAGTGTTTAGGGGAAGTCTTGGACCATCTCATGAATATCCTTTCATCTATAATTTCGGTATCGTAGAGAATATTGAGTACCTGGGGAAGTCTGGGACGGAAATCTTCATGCCGGATGACAAAATCCTGTAACACGGAATAGATAAAAATGTTTTTAACAATAATTAATAAGAGAATTCCTTTCAGCATTGGGCTCCTAGACTATCAAGAGATCCTGGAATCTAATCCTAGGAATGCTAGTTGGGATCCACAAAGCACCTTTGTAGAGGACCCATCACTTAATAACCCTCTTTACTTTGCAGTGCCCTAGGCAAATGTATACAACCTACGTCCTATCCGAAAACATTTTTTTTCGAAATTGGGTCAAAGATGACACTCCTACATATCATTTTCACTGGTCTTACACAGAGCCAGGAAATCTGTGGGTCAGGATATTAAGTCAAGCAGGCGATTGCCACTTTCTGGACAATCGTTTGACCACCTCATCACCTGTACTATGTGGATTCCAATTATGTGCCAGTGTCAAGAGTGGACATTGGAGTAAATTATCTCCCCTGGCTGTGACAATGAATCACCATAAGCACGACTTAATATCAGGTTTAATATTACCTAAAAAATTTGCCACCCAAAAAAAAGTTTGGAAACATAAACTAAGATAAGATAAAATATTTGAAGATAGAGAGAGCACAGTAAAAACATGTCTCCTTGTCGCCAGAGGCCAGCGCCAATGTGGATTTCAAGAAAAACATAAAATTGAGGCTCTAACAATAAACATGCTTCTCACCCCACATCCATTGATTGCATAGAGCTGTGTCTCAAAGTCTTTGATGTATTTGGATAAGACCGGTGAAAATTGTTGGCAATTCTGAAATAGAGAAAAAACATTTTTCAAGTGACCAAAGATGAGAAAGTAAACAATTGACACTAAGCTTTGTGTACAAGCTATGCCGGGAAAAGAACATTAAAATAGACAGAAACAGAAAAACGGCTGACGACAGCAGGGATCGAACCCACGCCAGCATCCAATGCCTCATCGGTGATAGCTGCTTATCACTCAATCACTGAACTAATCCGCCATCCTATTGTCTACTGTACTGCCATCTTCCAAATTGAAGGCAGTAATTACATGGCCGAAACAGGTCTCAAGCCGGAATAACTTCTAGCCAGGGCGGCCACACATCATGTCTATTGTTGTTTCTGGCACCGAATCGCTTTGCTACTGTATTTTAACTGTTTATCATTTCAACCAAAAAGACAGAAAGATGGGTAGAAATATGGCGATTACATAAACTTAAAGATTATCAACTGTGTTGACTTTGAAATGAGAGAGACAATTATGCAAAGAATATTACAAAGAGTAAGCATGACATAAGGAGACAAATTTTACAAAAGAAAATTATTAATATCATCCCTTATGAAAATTGCAGTTTGATAAGTGTCGTCAATATCCCACCTTTTTACACGAGGCCAATGCTTGAGCATCGGCCGTCAGTTTGGTACCGACTTGCTTGGCCGACACATGAATGATGGCGCAGGGAAGACTCCTGATCAATATCTCAATACCCACTGTGTACGCATGCCTAGAAAGGGATAAAACAAACATGTTGAATAACCATGTCACAACGTTCCTATATCCTTTAAACATTAAACTTTAGGGTCAGCGACTTAATAGTCTAAATTAAACTTCTTAAGTGAAGTTGAACGTGTAAGAACATTCATTTATTTAGGAAATTGTACTAACACACCTTAAAAATAACTTTACTTCAGACAAACAGTCTTCTTCTACGTTCCCCTGCCTTCATGATGGTCATTCATAGTCTCATATTGATCTGCTGCAAAAATCCTGTTGTCTTTCTGAGCTCCTCAATGTCACCACACAATTTCACCATGACAAATGCAACGTAAAGCCAGCAAATCACCCTCTCATTGTCTTTTGACAAACATTTAAGACAATAGTCTCCACCTGAGAAGTGATTGAATAAGACCCTGCTCTGTCAAACCCGACTCAGATATAGTTTCTTCCGTCTCCCGATGAGCGGGTTTATTGTACATATAATATATCAATAAGCCTTCCCTTCTGCCTAATACTAAAATACCGACTCACTTTAAAGAGTTGATTTCCAAGATGAGGTTGTCATTGCTTATGCCCTCAGATATGGCGCGTTGAAAGGTGTCCACAAGTTCTTTGTAAAAAGCTATTATGGGATACAAAGAAAAGAAACGACCACCATTATAAAATGCAAAAACATATTATAACGTACATTCCTCACAGCAAAAAAAAGTAAAATGCACTTAGCTAACTTTCTGAATCCATCTATATAATAACATTTGTGCAATTAAGATAGATCTCATTTGTGTACAATTTAGTAAGAGGAAATAGAAGTTAGAATTCATAAAATGAAACAAAATCTAAAATAATGGAATTAAATTATTTTTATCTTTTTTAAAAGACACAATCTCTGGGCTCCTAAGTGGAGACAACTTAAATAAAGATTGATATACTGATATACGCTGAAAACGAAAAACCAGATTTTTTAAAAGACAAAAGAAAAAAAAAGATTATTGTGGAATGTGGATAAGAAACAAAAATAAGGAAGCATACAAAGTGATATCAGAGGATGGCAGTCATCTGATCAGTCAACAACTCACATTTGTACTGGGACATCCAGTCTGAGGGTTCGAATCCCAAAGACCTGTCCACCTCGTCCTCGGAATCAAGAGAGCCGTCTAAGTAATCCTGACCATCCAAGATGTCTCCATCAGAATCCTTGTCATCATCATCGTCGTCGTCGTCAGAGTATTTCCCATCAGAGTCGTCAGACATTCCCCATGTAGACTCGACCACTGGACACCATAGAGAATAACAGTTACATATTGAAGGAATGAAAAAAAAACCCAGAAAAAACCCCCAAAACAAACTGACCCCAAAATACCATCGATGACATAAGGACATTCTTAAAATAATGAGTCATGATGAAATAGTCAGATCTGGAGGCAGCTTGTTTATAATGGATGTCTAGGCATGGTCCTCATGACAAAAAGTGACACGTCGGTTCCACCTGCAACCCAAGGAGCTTGTATGTCATTAGTGTTGCAAACGCCAAGAATGAAGCTTTAAACCTTTGAATCTAAGTAAGCTCTGCAAGTCATTTCCCACTAGGATGTTATTCACTCTTCATGTCTACTTTATATGGCAATTCCTGTCATGGCCACAAACGCTGACGTCTGCATGAGATGTTCTTTCATGCCCCATAGTTTCATTGATACCTGGGCTATATTAAGGTTTATTTTGGTCAAAATATGAACAACACTCAATGTCTTGTTCATGAACAATAAAGGTGTTCATAAACATGGTAGATATAGCACCTGTCTGCATTGCGCCATTGGACAGGGTCAAAATTCTGTGTGCAATCCATGTGTTTTATTATATCCTCATGAATCGTAGAAAGTTACCACAACCAGGCTAAGTCTAAGAAGGGCAGCCATAGAAAGAAATGCATGAAACTTGAACAACAAACTGACTGACCGGGATCAGTTGGTTGAACTCAAACAGGATATGTCCAACTTCAGTGGACTAGAGAGCAGGTAGCTCGGGGAACAGGTGCCAAAGCGTAGCAAGACAAAGTCCAGCATGTTCAAAATCAGGGTATAAGGATCATATTGATAATGTTATCAGAGGCGATGAAAATAACCCAGATCCAAGCAATGAAAAGTCACACGGGAATACAATCAGTTTCTATACTATGCTCACCCAGTATAGTTGAATACATCAGCCGCTACATGAGAGACCAAAGCAACAAATATAGATATAGGGAGTGAAACATTAAGGCCTCATACCCACAGAATAAAACTTAAATAAATGGAAAGTACATTGGTTGTTCCTCAGTGCATGCAGTGGGAAGCACACAACTTATGATGTATATATATGTCCTCTTTGAAAAAGACAAACAACGCCCACCACCATTATACAAATACAGGAAAGTTGAAGAGATTCAATTTCAGGAAACCCAAGAACAAAAGGAGAGCACAGGTAAAGGAAGCAGCCAATAACATGCTAAGCCAAATACCCAGGAAAATGTCAGACAAAAGTGTTGGCAAGATGAGGATACAAGAATGGTAGTGCAGGCATTTGTGATGACAAAATACATTGATGAAAGATCAATGAACCTACTACTATTACAACTCACAAATTGGCTTTTTGGCGGGCGCCGCCGACTCCCTTCTGCAGGTTCCAGACAATCCTGAAAACAAAGGACTCAATGCAGCAATGCCTGCCCTCCAAAGCCTCATTAATAAGGTGAGGAAAGTGTTTCTCCCTTGGGCCCCACGCCGTGGTGGGACAGAAGGAGACAAGACAGCTGGTGAATCAGCTAAGCAGGGAGCAGCAAAGACAACCAGTGAGCTTTCTCCAAACACAGGGCACTAATCATAACATCAATTGCACATAACTTAACGAATAAAACCCAAACAAGAAGAAAAAACAATCCCATTATTCCATTATTCAGCCTCTCCCGCTTCGAACATGAACGAGCCACATCACCCCTTTGTAAAGGGCACAGCAGACTCAAAGACAACCTTTATCGATGAGTCAGACCTGGGCTCACATGGCACTAGTCCACACAATGCAGCCCATACTTTCCAGATGCGCCCTCAGTAAACCTAAAGTAGACGGTGCTGGTCACCAGAGGCGAACTTCACCACAAAGCTGTTTGGAGACCAAAAGATAAATGTGGAAAACTAGAATTTTCCAACATAAAGTTGCAAATATAATACCATTCATCAGAGTGAATTATGAAGAAGACAACTTTGCTCATCTTAAATTCATGACCCACAGCTTTTAGCTCTGTGTTCAGTCATGCCTAGAGGGTGAAGCACATGCAAGCACTATTCGATCTGTTAAGTTGGGTCTAGCTTTGCATGTACATATGTACACTCTTCACTTTGGGCGCTCTCCGATTTTTCAAAGGGGCTTATAAAGATGGGTTAACAAACTGACATAGATTATGATATGAATAGTTGACAAGATGTAAATTTTGCTTCTATCAGACATCTCAATCTCACCTGGTCCTTCATCCTCATCCTCATCCGACTCAACACGATCTTTGTACACGTAGGCCTTGCTGTTGGTGCCAAATAGGTTTTTGCTTTCTAGAATGATACAAGGAAGAAAACAAAATTTTTAATAACATTAGAAAGCTAATACTAATTTAATACACAGTGGGATGATCCTCAGCCTCAATTGCCATAATTTCATGGTCCATAGACTTTACCAGCTATATCTTCAACCATGCGTGATGGTCAGGGTGTCTGTGTGTTTGCATACTGGTGCTTTTGTGCATGAGCGTTGTCAGAGAATGGAATTGGTCCCTAAAATGTAGCTATGCAATATAAAGTGGTAATGGTAGCAAAACAAAATCACAAAGCTAACAGATACATCTCTATATGCTGCGCAGTTTCCATTTTAACTGGATATTGAATTAAGCGATTCATAAAATCAAAATAACCCTCCTTAAATTAAAAACAAATGAAATGCAATAATCAGTTCAGTTGATATTTAATTCTCAAGACAAAATTTTAACTTTTATTAAACCATTAAATAGGTGCTTTTCATTCCATTAGGGAATATTTTTTTCAACTTAAACCATTGATTGGCCAAAATGGCTCTTGAAATGTGCGACACAGATAAAAACTCACCCTCTTCCTCCTTAGCATCAGAGGCTTCAATAGGCCTTTCTGTTTTATCATCGTCATCCCCAAACGACATATCGTTATCAAACTCATCACGCTGAGGTTCAGACATCAGTCTCGTCCCTCTTTCTACTGTAACATCAGGACCAACTACAACCTGTTAAGTATAGAAGAAAAGAATTGTGTTTCAAAAAATTCTAAACCACACATAGAAAGTCATCAATTTCATGAATTTGAGTGATCAGAAAAGATGTGGTTACTTATTTGCTAACTAACTATTATGCCACAGAAAAATTATATTTGAAATTCAAAAGTCAACGCTAATAGTTCATACAGAGAAAAATAATAATGTGAGTAGACTAAAAATTAAATAATAGCAATTTGTCTACATTACAATCAACAACAATACTATTTACTCAACCAAAGGTTTAAACATATTAAAGCTATGCAAAACTATCATTACTCACATCCCAGGCTAAGATAACCCCCTTCTGTAGAGTGACGTTATTGAGAAGATGAACACCAGAGCATAAAAGTGCTGTGTCCATACTGCAACCATCTTCCAGAGTCACGTTATCCCAAAGGAAACAATTCTTCAAAGACACATTTCGACCTGGGTGGATTGGGAAATGTATATTTTCTATGATGTAGGTTAAGATAATAGAGAATGACAAAGTACATTGCAGAAGAACAAATCACTCACAAAGAGATTAAAATAATAGAAAATCCTATCTGTATCTTAATAATAAATGGCATTTTCATTACTGATTTCTTGAAATTCACAAACAATTACAAGTACAGCGCAATTCATATTCATTTTATTTACTTTCACTTAAACACAAATTCCAAAAATCACACAGCATTGTTACTATCATTTTTTTATTTTATGCACTCCTCTAATTACAGATCATCACAAATGTTATCTCTCACCTAAACTAGTTTGAAAAATACACCCTACACTGTATTATCTAGAGGGAAGAAAGATTCCCAATCACAGCATCTTACCGATTTTACAATTCTTGCCTATAACACAGTTGGAGACTGTGGTGCCGCTGTTGATACTTGTACCTCCCCCAACCACAACGTTGTTTGAAAGCTCACAGCCTCTGTTTTAGAATACATTGTCATACTTTTTACATCACCATGAATTGTACACCATTTTACAATGATAGAATAGCAACACATCAAATTGTATTGACTTAAAAAAACAATCAACTTACTCAACATTTTAATAGCTCATAGGGTGAGGTGTAATAATGAATAATGGCAATAATTAAACACCTATTATTCAAAATTCATTCAGCGCATTGCATTTGACCAATTTGACACAAAGGGTTGATCACCTGCTTGATTTGAATTTCCCATCAAGAGTTTCCAGCCATGGGGAGGCCTATACATTTGGATCATTTGCTTTCGTTCAAATTTGCATACCAATGCCTTGTTCCTTGTGAGTGCATTACAAACCTAGATAAGGAGCCTGTTTCTGCACTGCTAAGCAATATTTATAGGGTCTCAATAACAACAAAAAACAAAAAAGTCAAACACAAACCTGGCTAAGTCAACATCCTCACTAATGTAGACATTGTGATGGCCGTATTTCATTCTCTCACCCTGGCAGGACCCAAACAAGTCTGGTACATAGGGATATGTCCACCTACTAATCACATCTTTGCTATAAAAAGAGAGAAAAAAAAAAGAAATAGAATTAGGGTATGTTTTAAACAAAGGGTAAAAAAAAAGAAGCAGGAAACAAAGACATTCAAATTAATCTATAAAAACTTTTCCCTATGATTATGAAGTTACAATTTAATGAATTTATGAAATTAATATGAATTGAATGTCTTCTATGTTCCTATATAATAACCTGAGCATTGTAAACCAAACTCAAACTACCATTCATGGACAATAAAGATTATCATTATTATTATCATTATTAAATCAAAAGTTAAACTCCATTTTCACTAGCTGTTACTTTTAGATGTATATAAGACCTTTCATTTGCATGACATAAAATAATGAAAGGAAAGAAGAAAAAAAAATTTATAGACGAGCGGCTTAGGTCAAATAATGATTGTAACAACCAATTTAATGCTTTTATTAGGCATGAGGAGTGGGTGGTATACTACAGCTGCCTTTCACACTTCAGATCAAAATGAGTTAAATCTAGTCAATCAACAACCTTTCCAGAATATGAATAATGGCAGGACATACCTGACAGAGTCGTAGGAATGCAAGTTGGAAACTCTGCCCACATACTTGTCTCTGGTGATACTGACGTGGATTTTGTTTCCCATGATCTGTTCTCAGAAGAAGCAAAAAAAAACAAGAAAACAAAGTAAGATTCAGAGAAAGAAAAAAAAGACCTTTTATGGTTTTGTATTCAGCTTACAATATCCATTAATACGGCACCCCATCCCGCGCCCCTCACAAATTTTTTTATTTTTTTTATAATTAACAAAAAATTACATACAAACTTGTAGTTGAGTAAGAGTACCTTCTACAATGCAATTCAAAACAGGACACAATAAGTTTCTAAAATATTGCATTACAAAACAGGTGACAGTTGTCTATGAAAAGTAGAATCTTCATAGCTCGACATAAAAAAGAAATATTCAGCTATCATCATGGATAATTTTGAAAAAACTCACTTCTTCATTAATGAGGATTCCTCTGACAAAATCATCCACTGTCAGGTAGTCAAAGTTGTCTGTGAACAGTGTGGGTACGATGGAGCTACAAACACACACATGGCAATCCAGCAGGTCATTATGAATCGTCAGGTCATTGTGATCTAGAAGGATATCCTAAATCGAACATAGAACAAAAGGAAAGAGATGAACATTTACAGCTTTCGTCCTTTTGTGCTTAAATGAAGAGCCTAAATACACAAGACTAAGCAAAACAAGCAGCAATTTATTTATTTTTTTCAATTATCTATTTGCAGAAAGAAAAGTATACCCACCGAGGGTATCTGAACTGAGCGGGCACCCTGAGTTCGTTGAAAAAAGAGCAAGCGTCGTGAGACACTGTCTTCTGTAAGAATGACATCCTCTTCTTTACTTCTTGACCTGTGTCCTGGTTTGGCAACCTTAAATAGTAAGGTCATCACCGATGACTTGTCTTTCCCTTGGAGTCTGGCTCTACATAAGAGAAAGAGTAGAAACGGAACTTTTTAAAACACAAACATCAGTCATTTCTACATTGACACAATCTGAATCTGTTTTATTGTAAAGACGCAGGGGGGAAAAAAAAATAAGAAAGAAAGAAAAAAGCCTCAGATGTTGATAAACAGAAAAAATTGCAATTATACAAAAATTAAAATGAGTTTGATGAAAGTATGGTTAAAACTCACTTGTGCTCTTTCACAACAGTACTGAGGTCCATATTTGCAACAGTATCACCAAAAATGAGGATGAAATCGCTTCTGATTAGAGACTTTGCCTCAATTTCCCGAAGAGCATCACCAACGGAAAGACATGAGTCTGACATAATGGTTGTCACAGTCATTGCAGATATTCCTTCTTGCCATTTGCTCTTTCTGCATGAATAAAACAGAGGTCAAAAATGAAAAAAAAATATATATATATACAAAACATTTGAGAAATTAAGTGTATGATCATGAACAACCAGAAACTTGCTCAATAATTTTTTTGCTCAGTTGACACAGCTTCTCACTTTCAATTAATACTCACAAAAGTCTTCAGCATCAGACACCTCCGAGTTTAATATTTCAATGAGCATTAAAAATGAGAAAGTAGGAATCAACACAACAAGAAAATGCCCATCTAGCCTGTTGCCATCTGATCCATAGTGAACATATATGCTTAAAAGTATAATTGTCAATATTACAGATATTTTCAGCATTAAAACATTAAAATAATAATATAAATATGGTCTCAGCAAGCCATTTCAATCAAGGCAGATATTCACAGTGGTACTCAATCCATCTTTTATGTCAGCGAAAGAGATAGAGAGAGAGAGAGAGAGAGAAAAAAGAAAGTGAGTGAGAGAGTAAAAAGAAAATAGGAAAAGCAAAAATGAAACAGTGGGATAGTGAAACCAAAATATAAATTATGGTTCCTAAAACAAAAGCCACTGTAATAATGTACAGTAAACACAAGAAGCCCATGAGAAAAACTTAAAGACCCATTGGCTCATTTTTGTGTTATATACTGAAAAATGAACATAATCAATGAAATGAGTACCGTGGAACACATGCTCAAACCTTTTACCTTTCATCATTGACCATCAAAATAAAAGTACCTTCCTTTCAAACTCAAAACAAAAGACAATAATAGCCTAAGTAAGCTAATAAGTCCCTAAATAAAATTTTTTTTTAATTTTTAAAAACAATACATTTCACGAACACCAAAGTTCTTTGAAATGAATATTAATCATAATGTAATTGTAATCATTTATTGTAACACAGTAAAGTCAGTAGGCTCATTTTCATAAATGTGTTCTTTCTTACTTAATATGTTCACGTATGAGCTCTCCAAGATGACAACAGAAGACAAAGACCTCCTGTACACCGGAAGCCTCCAATGCTTCCAATGTGTAGTCAATGAGTGGTACATTCACAAGGGGGAGGAGAGCCTGTAGACATACATAGTGTTACAAAAGTTAATTATTTTTTACTAAATCATAAAATCTATTTCTAGGACACAAAAATATATTCTTGCACATTTGTTGCTGCTGAGACTTCGGCAAGATCTTTTAAAAAATATGAAAATTATGGCTGTATGATTTGTATTCACACGGTTAGACAGATTCCTGAGCAGCCAAACTACATAAAATGTATCACATTATGTAAATATAGCACTAGAAATACTTTTCTATCCAAACTTTTTCTTGATATAATACCTATATATGTAGAGGTAAAAAAATGAGGGCTTTGGACTTGTCTCTAGCTTTGTAAATTGACTGCAATGTGAATCCCATTATCACAAATAGTGGTTTGAAGGTGAAGCTATATATTATAATATACGGATCAAGAAAAGACTACAAGTATAAGAAAAACTGTGCATGTGAATGCATGTTCCTCCACAGCATCGGCTGCACAGGCGACTTCAAGACTATGACCCTGACCATCATATAATGGAAAAGGTTCAGCTTTTCAAAGATGGAAAGGTCAATGAAATGACGATGTCACATACATGCAGCCATTTTTGTTTTGTGGCTAAATGGGTTGTTAGCAATAAAAGCTGATTGAATTGCAGGCAAAACCACATGCTCCGGCACCTCACTCATTTGCTTTGTTGACACAACTTTTCTTTCCTTTACTCTCACTCAGTCAATATTATAATAGGGGAAAGACGTGGGTCTCAGCCTCATTCAAAATTGTATTATCCAAAGAGTTTCATGAAAAATTGAATACTAGACTAATACATCGAGGTAAGAGTAAGAGTAAGCTTGTGTTTTTACTCTCTTATAATTTATGTCTATTTGCTTGTAATAAATAACTATATTGAATATAAAAGATTTCTCCAAAAGTGTAGCTAAATAACAATACTTTGACGCAGTCTCAAAATGACAGATTATCACTATTATAGTATTCTCTAATACTGGTAGTACCTACCTGGTACTCGTGGTGGTCGAGTGGGTAAGGGCATATTTAAACTCTG
>JARFNW010010901.1:0-15233 GCA_031763155.1 Dirona albolineata | reverse complement strand
ACAAAGAACGTTTCGGGTCTCCCCTTCATCAGCAAACAAACATACTACAAAAAACACAAAACACAAATGTACGATAGTTCAAAAAGTCAAAGAATAACTGCATTGTGATTTATATCGCCGTTCTGCATGCTGCTACATAACACCAAACAACTTAAAATCAAAACGAACGTATAAATTCAAATTTTAAAAATTTCAATAGGATTTCAAAGGGAAATATTATCGAAGGCTAGGGCGCCTGAATAGTGAGTCGCCGCTTTGCTTGCTACTATATAACACATACAACTTAGAATAAGCACGCACGATTAGGATGATATGATAATATAATTCGAGCAGTATCAATTCAAATCAACGAAGCTCAACAAGATTTCAAAGGGAAATATTATCGAAGGCCAGGGCGCCTGGATAGTCAGTTACCCAATGGCGCCGGCTTTGCTTGCTACTATATAACATCTACAACTTAGAATAAGCACGCACGATTAGGATGATATAATAATATTAATTCGATTAGATTTATCGGTGAATCAAAATTACAAAGTGTTAAGATCAATAATAGTACTGTCAGATAAGTTGATAATTTCAACGCTATTATATTATTATCAAGGCTGATAACTTTTAAAGGCTTAAACGGTAGCTACTGGGTTTACCTATACGCTCGATTAGTCAATGAGTCAGATTATCTTCGGTCCTATTTCCCTATTCATGTCTGAAGTAGTCGGGTTTTTGGCGTCTCGAGTTACTGCCTATGAATCCTTTTAGAAAAAATGTGATTTATATTTTTATGTTAAGTTTTTCGTTACTTTCTCTTTGCGAAAGTGTTACTAACTGCAAAGCGCTTAGTTAGTGCACGGTAATAATGATCGTGGATTTAAAAAAAGTAAAGTCCTTTCTAGCCATAAGGAGGCAAAAGGAGCAAGTGCATCAATAACAGTAGTTAGGAGTTGTCTTTGATGATTATGATGTGGGAGGGAGGGGGGAGGGGGGCGCGGAGAAGGAGGGAGAGCAGCACCAAGAGAAAGTGACCTCCTTCTTTTGGGGAAATAGGATGAATTGCCATAGAGCCGGAGCTAATCCCGGTTTCCGTAGCGTGAAGCGGACTGAGTCAGACAGGATTCGAACCCACGACCTTCGCCGTGAGAGTCCGCTGTCCCTAACCACTAGGCCACCTCGCCTCCTTCGGGATAGGACGCTGGTCTATCGCAGATTACTTCCCCAGCTGTCATGTAAGCTGGTACCCATTCTTACACCTGGGTGGAGTGAGACAATTGGAGTAAAGTTTCTTGCCCAAGAACAACAACGTAGTGGCAGTGACAGGATTCGAACCCACGACCTTCGCCATGAGAGTCAGCTGTCCCTAACCACTAGGCCACCTCGCCTCCAATGATCGTGGATAAGCGATGAGTAAATGTAATTCTTCCATAATATTATCCGTCTATATATCGAACTCCCTGCATCAATATACAGAACCGACTTGCGCCCGTATTCACAGTCCATAGGTAAACTGTTGCTGTTAGCACACTTTAGCACAATCTTATTGTACGTCATTCAACATTGAATTGTGCTACAAAGTTGACGTAAACATCAGGGTGTTTCGATACCTTAAACCCCCACTGGCCAGCCAAACTCAGAATATACGTAATAGTTCAAATGATATGGTTTTCAACAACAACTATTCCTAATCTCCAATCTCAAAGTTCATTAATTTATATCAATATTTAGTATGTCTACCACCCATTTTTCTAACAGCATCTAGCTAAACGCTCGAGGTAATGCGAAATGAAGAAATCAGTATCACATTTCAAGTCACCCAAAATGCTTTGAAGAGCCGTATTAGGACCAGCTTTGGAGTGCATGGGATATTTTGACTCAATTTGTTCATGGTTAAGCCTAAATGTTCACAAGCATTATCATCGGGTGATGATCCAGGCCATTCATTGTTTCCAAAGCAATCCATGACAAAGCCCTGCACACGAATTCCTTTGCGACGCAAGCAATGCTAAAGGCACACGAAGTGGATTTTTTTGACTGGGTACTTTTAGAAAAGCGGATGGCAGACATACTAAAAATTGAAATAAATGCTATAGATCATCAATTTTGAATCTCTGCAATAGGATAGACTGACACATTCTATGTTTCAATAATTAATTTGTTCTGAAAGCCATTGATTGTGTTTACCTTCAGTACAACGCCCATTTCCACTGCAATTATTGGAGCACAGCAATATCTCCAACTGGTATCCTGGTGGTTGGATTACCATGGTACCGTTGATTGTGACATTAATCCACAGGGTTGAGTCAACTTCTATCACTGTAAGGCAGCGATGGGTGATCACTTGTACTCCAACCACACTCAATGTCATGTTGTCAGCTATCTGAACGTCGGCTACGCAGTCATCAATCACACTCGCAACTTCGTCACCCAGGACACCCATACAAATCTCTGACATTACCTCTGCTTCAATGGCAGCCTTGCAGGCCAACACCGCATCAACTTTTGTGATGCCACTCAGAGTAGGCCAAGTGGGGACCTTTGTGACAGAATAATAAGAAATGTATTATTTCCATGAAGCTTAGGCATAGGGGAAGAATTGTGATAAAAGAAAATTTAAAAAAAACTAACAACCCTAACTATCCGTTGCGTATTTAAGTTTTTAGTCCTTATGAGTCTTGAGACCTTTAGAGCTGGTGCTTATCCCGGTTCCCGTGATGTGAAGCAGACAGAGTGATATTAGTGATAACGTCACCCTTCTGGATTGGACGCTGGTCTATCGCAGATTACTCCCCCAGCTGTAAGAGCTATAAGCTGGAACTAACTTCTACACCATAGTCAAAATTTCATAACAAGTTCTCACCCCTCTGAAATATTCACCCATTTGTTTCTCTACTTTCTCAGTAAAACAAAGAAAATATCAAAATTGTCATTCTTAAAATCACTATTACCAATACTGATATGCTTTGATTTGGGGCATAATTTGCCTAGATCAACATTTAATTTGTGCCTCAGGTACTCTTAAAATATTTTCCCGACAAAAGTGACACTTTAGATCTATTTTACAACCATTCCACAAACCTTGGGTATAAGTTTATCATCAGCTTCAAATTCTTCAAGCACTTGGGTGGTCAGACATTTAGCCGGAGGATTCTGAGTCGAAGCATGGTCGATGAGACTTTGAGTAATGTCTTTTCCTGAGTGAAATATAAATCGATTCATCATATTTGGCCCCCAAAGATCTCATAATTAAGACCTTGAAGAAAACACTAATACAGAAAGAGTTTAATGTAAATATAAATCTGTTTCAAATAAATTTTGTTCGTTCGTTGACTGTAAAACAGTTTCAGAGTTAGATCTATATTTAGTCCTGAATTGAACACAGGACAACTGCAGGATAGGGACATCCAAAACACCCACAAAGGCAAGCATAGAGACATAATCCAAGGACAAGCAGGTGATCTGCCAATCGTGTGCAAACCCCGTTATTGGTACGATGATCAATCCACACACGACAAGGCTAGACAAATAAATAATTTGACATTGACAAAACTCAACGTCAAACACTGCAGGGATTTATCCAACTTGAGAATTTTCCACAAATTTGTTATTTGTTATTTGTTATTTAATTCTTCCATTATAAAAAGTCCAAAATGAAAACTCTTTGAAACGTTTGTATATGAATCTCACCTCTGAACTTATTCTTCCTCTTTGGTGACGTGCATGCAAAGGAGATAGGGTTGCTACTGCACACAGGTGAGACACCCTTTTGACAATCACAGTATGTTGTTGAGGAATAGGCTTCTTCTATTTTAGTTGTACAAACACCTCCATAAATTGTGTCAACTTGATCCACCCTAAAAGGAGCAACATGAAACCAATATTGAGAATTTGTGAATTATGAGTGTCTCTCACGCTCTCACTCTCTCTCCCTCTCACCCTCCCACCCTCTCATTCTATCACCCTCCCATCATCCCAGCTTCCCTCCCTCCCTAATCTGTAGTAACAATATTTGTGGCATCAGGGCCAAATGGTTAGGCAGTCGGCTTCAAGATGAGAGATTCCAGGTTCAAATCCTGGCAGTACTACTGATGTTGAGTCCTTAAGAAAGAGTCTTAACACATTTCTCCTCACACAACTGAGGTGTGAATTAGTACCCAGCTGTAGGCAGACAAAGATATTGTCAGCATGATAGTATGGTGAGCCTACTGTATGCTCTCCAGTGAGTTGAGAAGGATATTGAATGACACATCCTGCTGAGGGATAAATGATATAAAGTCTGTGAGTGCGCCTGTACTTGTGTATAAACCCATCTATATCTTATCTTTTTTTTCATGATAACTTAAAGCCTCTATTTACCTCCACTGTTCAGATAACTCGTTGCCGTCACCGACTTCTTTATTCTTTATAAGTTCCTTGTCATTGTCACGATCACCATCAAAGTTTCCACATAGTCCATCCACCTTTTTGAAATCCGCCACGGATGGTCTTACAAAAGCATCAAGATAATTCAAGTAGCCATCGTCACGTACGCTTATATAGGTACCACTGGGCAATGTAACCTGAAAAGCAATGAGTAAGACCACGACAATGTCTTTATCTGCTGCATCTCATTTTGACATATATACAAGGAGACATCATCAATCATTCTAAGTAGTTGAATAATATTCAACTCATCTTTTATATATATGCTTGATTGATAAAGCTACCTATCTTACCCGTATAGTCTTTCTTTTAATGCGTGAAATTTGCAATCCATCTGTGATGTTTCCATTCAAAAACATCTGAACTTTCATTGGTCGTTGCCTCTTGTTATTATTTGCTTTAGGGCCACATTTATCCAAAAGAATGACATCGTCTTTCACTCTCACAGCGACAGCACATACGCATGAATAGGTGCTTATACAGCGGCGTAAAAACACTCGAGCTTCAAAGTCCATTTCAGTATTTCGGTACAGGTAGAATTCTCCTTCCAGATAATTATTGTATCTCCTGCAAAATTAAAAAAAAGAGGGAACCAATAATTTCATAGACAAAATTAGAGGGAAAATTGATATAAAAAGAGCCTCTAGAAAAATGTTTGGTTGGTGTAATAGGAGGGAGGAAATTAAACATCAATACAAATGAGGATGGGAAATAGCAAGATGAACGCTTGATACATTGAATGACCAAAATGAGCATAATTAGTGTTCACCAGTGAGAACAATTTATTAGAGGTCATAAAGATCTAGTTGGGTTATGTTCAGCATGAATCAGCCACATATTGAACATTTCGTTGAGCATTAGTAATGAGAAAGAAGGAAACATTGCGCTCAAACGGCTCACAGCTGTCTAGCCAGGGACAAAGTGTATACAGTTCCACTTCAGGTCACCTTGCAAGGCCTAATTTGTCCTTTAGTTCTCAAGCTGAAGCAGGTTGACATAAATTTGAAGCGTGGGATGCATGCCATAAATATATCTGCAATACAGAGCATGAATTATCGCTTCCCTGTCATATTGTCATTATCATACCCTATAATCATATAAATTAATCGACTAACGAAGAGCATACAACACAGATAAAGCACCAATTGTTTTTGCTGGTGTCGCTTAAGTCTCACGGAAAAGACTTGAAATGGAACAGTCATCAGGTCTATGGTAAGCGTAGCCTTATATGAACTGTGTTAAACAAGACTGCATAAACAGATCCAAGGTGTTTCTAACATCAAGTGACACAGAGCAATAAACAAGAGCAGGAAAACGAATGTTGACAGTGGGAATCTTGACTGCATGGGCACCATCATTTGTCGGCCATTTAACTTTTATGATAATTCACTATGCAACGCAATGCTGACGTTCATTCCCACTCATCGTGATCAATTTCCTCTTTTATATATCTTATATATCTCAGGCACTGCATTACTTCTGTACAATTCTCAGCCATTGGTAAGATGCGCTCCTTATCCATTAATAAATATGGACCCATTGCATTGAGTTCTTTTCCAAAAACCCAATGATAGATTTTCATTACTATGATGAGATTCAATGCAGATATCCTGCACAATGTTTTTTGTCTCTATATAAAATCAGCAATAAAAATATAACAATCTGTAAAATTGTTTGATCCTGGAAGATGAGATTCTATGCTATCTGGATCACCCTAATAGCATTTGTATATCCTGGAAGATGAGATTCTATGCTATCTGGATCACCCTAATAGCATTTGTACACTCACAGGCCATCAAATGTGGTGATATGAGGATCTCCTATTGATTTACACTCAATGGAACTGTCTTTGTCCTTGACCTCAACCTATAGAAATGAAAGAGAAAACATCATTTATTTCACATATCTAGCTGATACTGATACATCATGTCAATATGTAAAAGGAAAAAGGTTAAGGAACAAAAAAACATGGGAAATATAAATCAAATCTGCCATGAGATGAGGAGGGAAGAAAGTCACTACATAATTCCTAGTGTATAAGTGGTATTGATTTCCAAGACTTGTTGCTTTAAATATTACCTTGACATCTCCCAACTCCACGGAATATAGAACCTTAGTGTCCACCACCAAAACTGCATTAACTTCAATTGTGAGTTTTCTTTTGCCATCCTTCAGCCCATCAAGACCAGCCTTGACATGAACCTTGACCCCTGACTTCCATGACATAGAGGTCAAGGTCGTTGCACAGTACATTTCACTATCATCTGTATCTGATAATATGAGGGCTTGAGGTAAGTGACCCTTATCCAAACACTGAAAATAAAAAGCATAAAACAATAAATGAGGTGGTGACGATTAGGTGACAATAACAGAAAACCTTGCAGTATGTAAAAAAAAAAACCAATAATTTAGCGTTCTGCACTGCATTCATTTCCTGCTATCTTCACTTCACAAAATGTTCATTATTTCATAATGCAATATTTCAAACATTTTTTGTTTCTCTATCAAGACAAGCTAGTGGTTATCATAATGTCTATCTAGGTTTAGCCTGTGTATATTCTCTAAAATAAAAGAATTGGCACTCTTTGGTAATTTTTTTTCTTTTACTTAAATCATGTCTGATGAAAGATTCTATATCATATCATCATAATTTTCTTTTTTCAATTAATTCCAAACTGATTTTCTGAAGTAGTTGTCTATTTCTCTTCGCAACAAATTCAGCCAAGACGCTTTAAAAGATGAATTTAGTCTACATGATAAACAGTCAACATATAAAATGTTTTTTGTCTGGATGGAATAGCTCCTGTGAATTACATTTTAAAAATTGGGTTATAGATATAACAAGCTTCTATGAACGACAATTTACAGGAATAGACGTTTCGGGTTTCCCCTTTATCAATATACGACAAAAATAAAAATACAAAGTGAAAAGAGGGGAGAATAGAAGCTTGTTAGCTTAATTCTAATTATGTTTGACAGCTTGATAATGTCTCATTTTAATCTGTTTAATATGATATCAATGAAATGTCAACATACTTTCAGATCTGGTCCTTCTTCTTCATACAAAACACTAAGCTTCCATAGGCAATCTGTAGCATTTCGGGCGCAGAACATGCGTGGTGGAAGAGTTGACTTCACAGTGAAGAAAGATGTTTCACCTCCTTCAATAATCAAAATCTTTTCTTCAACAACCTGAAGAAAAATATTTGTCAAATTCACATTCAGAATCCTAAAACTATAAAACTCTCAGTGCATAGACTTTTCCCCACAATACCATTTTGAAATATATAAAGATACTAAGTTCAGATATTTTACCATTTGTAGCCTTATTCACATTCTCGTTTGTAAATTTATGTTCCATAGGCAATTGCTACAGAACATTAGATAAATATAATTAAAATGTCACCCCTAGCTTTCACACAATAATTTTTTTTTCAGATAGGATTTCCCAAATATCATGGCCATTTAGAATATCAAAACTGCATTACTAAGTGTCAAATGCTTTGAAGCATGTAAAATACTATTCAAATAACTGACAATTTCACCTCATCGTTCATCATGATGCTGACTCAAATCATCTATGTCTTTGCCAAGATGAAATATGATAATGAATTCAACGTCTGTCTTTAATAGGACAAGGTAAGCACCCCAGAATAGTTATCTATCGTAGTTATTCTGTGGTAAGCACGGCCACGGCTAAATGCCTCACCTAATGACACAAACACCTGTGAACCAATACATTTCATTGAGTATAAATATTGTGGTGAGAGAAAAAAACAAATGTTACCTCCAGTATTGCAATGATGGAGTTACTGGTTCTCTCAGGACCTTGGGTCTCGTTGCATCTACCCTTGATGCAGGCAGACACTCCACAGTAGATCTATTTTCATAAAAGAAAATATCAAAATATGTGAGTGCCACAAAAATCAATGTATTATAATTATATTTTTAACAAATAGAAAATGCTCATATAATAGCAATTCAGATCTTTGATCTCATTTAAACATTTACACTTTTACGCAAATAGAAAACATTTGTATTGTCATTGTTTTAGAGTTTACTGATTATAATCAGAATTTTATCATATATACAAATCATCAATCGACCTTGGCTAACACACAATGAGATAAAGTAAATATTCCAAAATGTGACCCCATGTCTCTTAATAAGACCTTCAAGTGTTTTATTTTACTTTACATACTTGGAAGAGATTTGTTTCATTGTAGCGTCTGAGGCAAAATTTGGATATGTCAGTAAAAATACTAGACTAATTTAACACAATGCAAAGGTCACTTGTAAAAATAAGAAGAAGAATTATTGACTAAAATGACAAATCTTATGACCCTAATTAAAATAATTGTGTAAAATTTTTAATTAAAAAAAATTCCATTGTATCTAATTCCAAGAAATGTTTTTATTAAGCTGTGGGGTAGAATAAAAATATCTATTGCATTTCCTTGGCATTTGTTCTTTTATCACCACTGCATTCACAAGCTTGTGAACTTGTCACAAATAGAACTTGTGCAGATATGTGTGAAAGAGCAATAAAGCTTTATCCTTCAACTACACGTGAGAATAAAAGGAATCCATAACTCAACCTCCTACACAAACCTTGAGATGGGATAACTTGATCTTTTAATTTTAATACTGGCAATGTCTTCATTAAACAATTGCAACTATTGAGCGGGATAAAATAAATCAGAGATACTGTATCAAAGTCTCAAAACAATACCTCCTGGCCATAGCTTATGATTCCCAAAGAGCTCTCCATCAAAACAGAGCTTGTTCTGTTTCCAACAATCTCTTCATTAATCTTGCTAGCATTGTGATACCAGGACACAGTGTATTCATACTCTTCACTTCCTTCTGGTTCAAGAGCATCAAATGAACACTTGAAGCTGACAGGTGATGTGGCATTCTCTGATCTTATCTCAATCTTTGGCTTCTTCTCAAATGTTGGAATGACTATAACAGAAGTTGAATGATATAGTGTAAGTAAAGTAACATAATGCCTTGTTTTGCTTCATATAAACATGCATTTGTTTCGTAATGTGATTTAATGCTCATAAAAAATTATTTTTAACATTTTTTTATGAAGCAGGAGAAAAGACATGCCTAAATTTCAAGAGTATTTTTACCTGGTTGTTTTTCTTATAATAATCAAATTCATAAAAATAAAAAAAAACAATAAATCACTGTGATCAGACAAAATGCAATTGTATCAAATTATCAGTCAGGTTAATAAAAATGTCAACAGCATTTCATAAGTAAATGTTTAATGTTATAGTTATGAAAACAGTATAGAAAATCAAGTATGAAAATATAATTTCTTTATTAGATTATAGACTACACCTATGAAAATATTATTCCTTCTAGGCTCTTCTGGTGTATGTAAAAATATAATAAGTGCACACCAATTATTCAGAGAAAAACCAGTAACTTACTTAGAGTGAAATTGAGCTTGTTAGCTGTTTCCTGTGTGCATGTAACCACATCCAAGCCAGAAATAACAATCTGGGAAAATGAGGAGTTGGACACTCCTCTCCCAAACCATATCTTGCCCAAATTTATGAGGGCCTGTGTTGTACGAATGATAGGATCACCAGCATGCAAAGTCTTCTCATTAACGACAAACGTCAGGCCTGATAGATTTAAAGAAAGGTATGTAGACGATTCAAAACTATTACGCCATTTGAATGTTAATGTCAAAGAGGAATAAAATATTTTGAGCAAAAAGAATTAGAAATTGCTCTTGAGTATTTGGTCATGGACTATTAAGCAGTAACAGGCAGGCTTTTTAGTTAATTTCCAAATTGTAAAAATGATTTCAAGTCAATTTCATCATAAATAATTGACATCTTTATATATGAAAGTTTCATGACGTAATGTCTGAAAAATCCATTTGATAGTATAGATTAAGCAAGCACAAAATGTAATTATGTGTTGGTTAAATTTCTTGGAAAATGCTGTTTCATTTGCCTCATTACCTGGGAGTGGGAAGTCAGAATTTCATATGCGTGAAACAACCCAGTAAAACTTTTCTTTTCATAAAATGAATTTTTTCCATAAAATGAAATGGGAACCATTTCTACATAATATGAGCTGATCGTTGTAGTCAAATCCAATTTCTTTCATTAAGGAAAAATTATTATTAGTTACCCGACATTCAAAAAACAATCATAACAGTCTGTTCCACATTGTGTGATTTTCTATCTGACCATCTATAAACATCAACATCGTTTTTTACAAGCTTCACAATTTTTTCAACATTCAAAAGAGGGAAACATAAGCTTTCAGTACTTTCACATCATACTACTCAAAAGAGTTTTTGACATTTTGTACAAAATGAAAACCCATTCAATAAACTACACTTCGCAGAAACTTTGATGCTTACAAATAAAACTAAAGGGTGCCATTTTGCTTTCAAAATTGTCTTTTCATGTTTTGCTTTATAAATTGACATTTCAGCACCTTGCAAAATTAATTTTACATTTTTTAAACCGATTTCCTCAGATTTTACAATTCTATCCTCACAGCTTTATACATTTAATCTTTACAAATTGCTATAAACTTGATACCGCTGGACAGAGGAGACCCAGCTCTCTAGAATGATGCAACTAACTTTAAGTGAGTAAACTAGAATATGTGTTCCACTTGGCCTGCCTCTGTCACACAATACCAGGACTGGTTGCCTCTATCTGTACCTGTTTGCACACTCCAAGACAACTTGATATCCATGAAAGTGTTAACTGTGTAGTCAGTGGTGGTGATTGTCCACTCCTTGGTAGTAGTGCTGACTCTCACGTACAGACGGCCCTTGTAGATCCACATGCCCAAGCCGTAATGACCTGGCTGCTCTGCTCCACTTCCAAAAATGACCATACCTGTGTGAAAATTGATTACAAATTATACATTAAGTTCATTCCCTCTGGACGTCGCAAATGAGTTATAAAAAAATCACACTTTTAACAGATTCCACAGACCTGGAGATGTAATAAATGCAGACATTCTTATGACTATGAGGTTTATTGTTGCTGAAATTTGATTAAGCTATGTCATGTTTTATAATGCTCATTCTTTCTTCATAACGTCATCAATTCAAACACAAAGCTGATGTCAGAGATCATTAATTGCATTCATATTTCCTTTGTTCATTTATTGCACATTGTCAAGCATATCATTCTAATTTCTCTTCTTCTAGTAACATGGATTGTTGTCTATAAACTTCTCACCAAAAAGCAATTCATCCATTTGAGCGGGTGATGTAAAGTAAAGTCTGAGAGCCTGTCTTACACAGGGATACAGACTGTAACCACATGCAAAATAAATTCCCCATCTCTAAAGGTGATTTTCACAGGTCTTACACCACTACTTCTATTGATTTCCTACAGCTATATCTTCAACCAATTCATCAATTGTAACACATTTCATAGCATCAGAAAGATGAGATGCAACTCTTTACAAAGGTGATTATAATTCTAAATGTGTTCAATTCAACTTCTCTTCCATTTGACATACCTCTGTCACAATGTTACGTTTCAACAAACAAACATCTGTATACAATCCAATGTTAATTCCAACAACGCATAATATTATAAATTTCTTGACAACTAAATTCACGTACCATCAACAACTGTCACCAACTTCAACCGCATGGTAATCGTTAAGCCCAGTTTACACTTTTCTAAATCAAACAGACATCCAAAGTCTCCTCCGTCTGGATTTAGCTTCAAGAATTGATCTATACCATCGAGAGGAATAGCAGCACCGCCCCTTGGGCCTGTGATCAATCCCGGAAGAACAGTACCGAATATCCCGATTTTGGTTGTCAGAGTTATAATCTGTCTCTCCATAATCCTTATGAAAAGAAGGTTGATGCGATCAACTTCAGTGACTGTGTGGGAAGAAACATTTTAAAAAGAAGATTAGTATCACAGTACAAAGTCATCACCATTGATATTACACTTGTGGCGAAATATCACGTGATAAATAATATGGCATCAAGAGTTGCCATTCTGTCACTTCTCACATCAACAAAGACATTTCGTACCAGCTTGAAAAGCTTGTGACCAGTGAGATTCAAAGGTTGATTTACATAATGAAATTCAACTGAGATGATGATAATACTGATTACGATTAGGATAATGATGCTGATGATAATGATGAATATGATTAGGATAATGATGTTGATGATAAGGATGAATATGATTAGGATAATGATGTTGATGATAAGGATGAATATGATTAGGATAATGATGTTGATGATAATGATGAATATGATTAGGATAATGATGTTAATGATAATGATGAATATGATTAGGATAATGATGTTGATGATAATGATGATTATGATTAGGATAATGATGTTGATGATAATGATGAATATGATCAGGATAATGATGTTGATGATAATAATGATTATGATTAGAATAATGATATTTATGATAATAATGATTATGATCAGGATAATGATGTTTATGATAATAATGATTACGATAAGGATAATGATGTTTATGATAATAATGATTATGATTAGGATGATGATGTTGATGATAATGATGATCATGACATTGATGACATCAATGATGTGGATGATGATGAGGATGATGATGAGTATAATGAGGAGATCATTGTTGGGAAACAGGAAAAATAATGGCAATTTAATAATGATTGAATTCAAAATCATATAATGTTGCAATAGTTAAAGCAAGGTCACTTGTAATCAATATGAGTAAAATTTCAAACCTGTTATTCTTGTCCAAATGTTTGGCATTTTTAAATCACATTTCTGGCTACTGTCTTCAACATCAACAAAACCTTGCTCATAGCATTTGCCATTGATGATGCAAACATCCCCCTGTTTAAAAAAAAGGGACTTGTTATCTATGGCATGCAATAAACATCAATAATGCTACTTTCAATGGTAGACTGATATTATATTCAAATGTAATCAGTGTGTTACTGCCATGTTTCATTTTCATCTGTTTCTGTCCCATTTCGTAAACTGTAAAATGACTATTTGACTAAGGTGAAAAAACACAGAAGATAAATAAACCAGTCATAGAGGGATCTAGTCAATGCTAGTGCTTGTTCAGCAAATTCCATGAATATGCACAAATATCAAAGTAAACAAATTGTGCACTCGGCTTTATCAGAAGAAACCGCTGTCATTGCTACATCAGTAAAAAAAAAAAAAGAAAAAAAGAAACAGCGTATATGTCTCTGGTTAGATATGTTTCTGATTATGAAGCCGTTATGTGGGACCTCTACTTCCAGGACGACATAAAAGAATTGGAAAAATATCAACACCAAGTATGACGATTTGTGAAAAACAATTACAAAAGAGACAGAAGTGACACCCAAATGATAAGAAATCTTCATCAGCAACTGTAAGCAGAGCGAAGGGAAAAACCAACAATTATGTCCACTCTGTAAGATCATCAACAATTTTCATCATTGCAATTCCTCATAAGTAAAACTGACTGAATGCTAAACAATAGAGAGCCACTCACCCTGGTGGTGCATCCTTTCCCGTCACATCTTTCACATAGAGAGTTATATCTAATGTGCTGTAATTTATCTGATCCAAAGATGTTTTTGGTATTGCTACACACAATATTCACAAATGCAAAAGTGTTTTCGACGTTGATGGTTATAAGCTCAGATCTGATGTAAGTTGCATTGACAATAGTTTCATTGCCAGTTATGCTGTAGCTACTGTTTGAAGCCTGAAAAATAAATATAGAATTAATATATAAATGGCTAACATGATCCAACTACGTTTATAGGACTACCGTACATGAACAAAATTTTGAAATCTTCAAGCTTTATTGACCTTTCAAGATTATTCATAGGCTTCACTACATAAAATTTCCCTGATTTAATGACAAATGCTTACTTCTTGGTTGGCAAGTTATGATCTGGGTTCCCTGGCACAAAGTTATTATAACACAAACGATAATCTTAATCTACCACAAGAGTCGACAATTTGCAAATGAAAATGGTAGCCTACCAGGAGTTTGGACAATTTGAAAACGGTTATCAGAACCTACCACTAATTCAGTCAGTTTGCAGGTCAAATCGCCAGTGTCAACGAAATTGAAGCCAAAAATGCGAACAATCTTGCAGTTTCCATAGCGACTAACATCACAGAGGGGACTACCTTCCACTGAGATCAGAGTTGGGGGAGTGGAGAGGTCCACACTACAATCATCTCCACCAAAGCCGTCATAACAAGTACAAGCTCCTGAATGAAAAGCAGCAATGCAAAATCATCTTAGTTCATAAAAAAATTGTTTTGAAAATTTGATCTGCTTTGTGTGGGCTTTTGTTTTCATCTGACAAAATCATTTGAAAAAGATGCTGGCTTACGTAGACAAATATGTTTTAATCAAGTTTAAAATCTCAACCTAACTATGGGGCAAGATACTCTACTCCTGCTATTACTGAACTTGACTTGCACTTGAGAGACAGACATAGGTACCAGCTGACAGATGGGAAAGCAATCCGTGAAAGACCAGCATCCCATATTAGTGTTAGGCAAATAGTCACGTGTCTTCTTCTAGATAAGAAGCTGTCTTTGGACATGAAGCCTCTTACGGATCTATTACTATTACTCAAGATTGTTTAACTTCCCCCATTTGAAACAAGCATGAAGTGTCTCACTAGGTTTGATGAAAACAATATAATGTTTCTTCGCATTATAGTGTGCAAGCAAAGAGTAGATGAGAATGTGAAAAACATGTTTGTTTGTTTGTTTATCGAATCCCCTTTACACCACAATAAGCAGTGTAGGGACCAGCCATATGTCAAGCTCTGAAGGG
>JARFNW010010791.1:0-15237 GCA_031763155.1 Dirona albolineata | reverse complement strand
ATAAATGGCATTTATATAGCGCTTATTCACGATCATCACCATGCTCTAAGCGCTTTACAGTAGCACATTTACCCCGGATAAGCAATGGAACACTCAACACATAATACAGCACACGCTGCCTGTTAGGCGCAAATACAATTTTTGGACAAGGACAAACGCTGCTACAACCGATTTGCCTAACAGGCTGCTATACTCTATGCTCCCTGGGGAGTTGAGATGGATTGTGAACGACATGGCCTGCTGGTGGTTAAATATGTGCTTGGGTGATGACGTGGGAAACGACACAGACCATACTGCCACAGTTATTGTTGATTCTATATCTCTATCAATTAAATATAATTGCTAATATATAGCTGAAAAGAGGCAAACAGACTTTTTTTTTAAAATTAGTGACAAACCAACTCAGGTTAGTGTCGTCTCAGTCTCAGTCCAATCGGACAATAATTTTTCTGATCAACAGGTTCTCACTCCCTCGAGGCCCTTAGTTCTTCTGCTATCTTTCTGTATCATTTCCCCCATTTCAGTTATAAAGTTCTTGGTTTAGGGTTGACCTTTTCGAATCCAGATGATCCACAAGAGTACTAGATATATTTAGTCTAGCACCTACTCGTGATAAGAGCACACCTCTCAGCCAAGGCCTTCTACACTAGGCCTACTTTTACTTCTATAGAAGAAGTCTATATAATAGTAGGGACACAGATGAAAAAACTCAAACTCAGATTAAACATTCAAAACCAATTTATTACAATATTATTATATTATAATTATATAGAGTTAGAGTTAGAGGGCCTAGTAGTAGTAGTAGAAGTAGTACTGTAGGTAGTAGTAGTAGTAGTAGTAGTAGTAGTAGTAGTAGTAGAAGTAGTATTGTAGGTAGTAGTAGTAGTAGTAGTAGAAGTAGTACTGTAGGTAGTAGTAGTAGTAGTAGTAGTAGTAGTAGTAGTAGAAGTAGTACTGTAGGTAATAGTAGTAGTAGTAGTAGTAGTAGCAGTAGCACTATAATTTACTAATGTGGTTGTGATGACGGTGGTGGTGGTGGTGATTATGATTGTAGTTGTTATGATGATGATGGTGATGATGATGGTGGTGGTGATAGTAGTGGTGATGGTGATGATGATGGTGGTGGGAGTGGTGATGAAGATGGTAGTGATGATGGTGGTGGTAGTGGTGATGATGATGTCTATTTTACCGCCAGAGGAACAGCGCGTGTCCGTGTGTGTGTGTGAGAGTTGTTGCTTTTTTGTGTGTAACAAATGACAAATTGCCATGTTCATGGACAATAAAGATATTATTATTATCATTATTAATACGAAATACTAACTAATACTAATACTATACTAATACTAATAGTCAGTAGACGCTGACGAGGTCGGACACAGCACAGCAGGTTGTCTTTTTCGTCCTGCCTATCTACTGTCTAGTACTAGGTACTACTACTACTGACTAGACTAGACAGTCTAGTCTAGTGGTGTGTAGTTCTGTTTCAATGACTTTCATATTGATGAATGTGTTCACCAATTTGGTCGAGCACTTACTAGACAGTTTAGTGAGTACCTAACCAACGATGTAAACAGTAAAGCAATATCATCAAAGGTTATGACGGACGCACAAGTGCAAAATTAAGAGTAAGGCCAAAAGGTTGAAGTTGAAAAGAAAAACAACCTCATTGAACTTTTGAACCTCCTAGTACTAGTAGTAGATAGATACTCCAAGTTCTAAGATACTCCTACTCCTAGTCTAGATTCCTAGATAAATAAGTCTAAACTGACGTCAAAGTCAATGTAAACAAGGGATGTACTTATACAGCCCTTGAGATTTACACGGGGAAGAGAGAGATGAGTGAGAAAGACCAGCTGGGGGGAAAATATCATGTTGTTGAATTATCAAAGCAAGGCCGCAAAGCAGATTATTATATAATTTTTATTTTAAAGCGAGTTGCGCTCCGAGGACAAGAGTATAGTTTTGTTTATATATTTTAGTCTATCCAATCTTCCAGATGGGGATGTGGCTCAGTGGTAGAGCGTCCGCTTTGCATGCGGAAGGCCCCGGGTTCGATCCCCGGCATCTCCAGATTTTTTATATTTTTTAATATAGATTTTGTTTACCTTTCATTGTATTCCAGTAAAAGTATGAAATTATAAAATGTCGAGAATGTAAAATAATATATTATATAGACTAGCTAGCCTATATATATAATAATAATAATAATATTATCGTCTGGTGGACATTATTTTCTTTGATTTTTTTTCCTCCTCGAACCCGACTTTGCTTTTTAGGAAATATTGAAGAAAATAAATGAAATGCTTTTGATTCGATGCTCATTTGATCGATCCCTCCCTTCGCTCTACACTATAATATAATAATATATACAACATTCTAAAAAGTATGTTTATATTTCTGTCTGAACGCCATCATTTTTTTTTCATGGGATTTCTAAGATATTATATAAAAGATGAGTTTATCCCGTACAAGTAAAGGTTCACAGAGTTTACATCATTTGTCATCCAAAAGGCCGCGGTATTCAATATCCTCTTCAACTCTCGTAAGGAGCACACAGTTAGGTAGGCTCCGGAGCTCCATTCGGTTAGCACGACTGCTACAACGTTACACAAACCAGACAAACTATCGGAAAGTGGATCCCACGTCTAACAGCCCATTCACACCAAACACACCTACCTACGACTGTCGTACGAATGGAATCCATGTCTTATCGTGGTCGTTGTGATGTTCACACCAACCGTTGATGATCGCACACGCGTCTATACAAGTTCAGGATAAGAAATACATCAGTTTCCCACGTTAAACCTCAACCATTGTAGCTCCTCAACACAACGGTCACCAACCCTTGCACGTCCGTTATTACCAATACGTTTGTTTGTCTGGGTGTCTGCAAGTCTGTTGTTACCAGTACGCGTGTCTGTCTGTTTGTCTGCAATTCTGTACTGTCATTATCAGCATAAAAATGTAATCGTTGTCTGCAAGTCTGTACTGTACTGTCATTATCAGCATAAAAATGTAATCGTTGTCTGCAAGTCTGTACTGTCATTATCAGCATAAAAATGTAATCGTTGTCAGCAAGTCTGTTATTGCAATGCATCTACTTGTTTGTTTGTCAGCAAGTCTGTTGTGTGTTAGATGACGTCTGCTTGAAAGCATATTATCACAAACAAACCTACATGTCTGTTTGTGAGTATGACGTAATTTGTGTAGGAGGATGACGTAATTTGTGTTGGAGTGTGACGTAATTTGTGTAGGAGGATGACGTAATTTGTGTAGGAGTGTGACGTTATTTATGTAGGAGGATGACGTAATTTGTGTAGGAGTATGACGAAAATGTGTGTAGGAGTGTGACGTAATTTGTATAGGAGTGTGACGTTATTTATGTAGGAGGATGACGTAATTTGTGTAGGAGGATGACGTAATTTGTGTAGGAGTATGACGTAATTTGTGTAGGAGTGTGACGTAATTTGTGTAGGAGTGTGACATAATTTGTGTAGGAGTATGACGTAATGTGTGTAGGAGGATGACGTCATTTGTGCAGGAGGATGACGTAATTAATGTAGGAGGATGACGTAATTAGTGTAGGAGTATGACGTCATTTGTGTAGGAGGGTGACGTCATTTGTGTAGGAGTATGACGTAATTAGTGTAGGAGGGTGACGTAATTTGTGTAGGAGGGTGACGTAATGTGTGTAGGAGTATGACGTAATGTGTGTAGGAGTGTGACGTAATTTGTGTAGGAGTGTGACGTAATTTGTGTATGAGTGTGACGCAATTTGTGGAGGAGGTCGACGTAATTTGTGTAGGAGGATGACGTCATTTGTGTAGGAGGATGACGTAATTTTGTAGGAGGATGATCAGAAGGGGAAGGGGAGGACCTAGACTGGAAGCAATCTCAGTCTGCCTCTTGGACTTAGAAACTGTTTTGACTTAGACTCTGACACAACTACAAGGTTGGATGGAGTACAGATATAGCTAGACTATTACCGTGCCACGTACTTTCTCTCTATCACCACAGAACATGATATGTCCAGGCAGTGTTGCAAATGAAACGGGCGATTATGTTGTTATTAATTCAGCAACCTTGGGCTCAATGCCATGTAATGGATTGTCGTTTTATTTTGTTCGGTGTTTGGTTCCATATAATACATGGTATCATCATTTACAGGGCAATCATATTACAAAACACAATTTTTCCGATCAACAGAGCCTCACTCCTTGGCGACCTCACCCCCGCCCAATCACAGAGCCTCACTCCTTGGCGACCTCACCCCCACCCAATCACAGAGCCTCACTCGCTGGCGACCTCACCCCCGCCCAATCACAGAGCCTCACTCCCTGGCGACCTCACCCCCGCCCTATCACAGAGCCTCACTCCCTGGCGACCATACCCCCGCCCAATCACAGAGCCTCACTCCCTGGCGACCTCACCCCCGCCCAATCTCAGAGCCTCACCCCCGCCCAATCACAGAGCCTCACTCCCTGGCGACCATACCCCCGCCCAATCACAGAGCCTCACTCCCTGGCGACCATACCCCCGCCCAATCACAGAGCCTCACTCCCGCCCAATCACAGAGCCTCACTCCCTGGCGACCTCACCCCCGCCCAATCACAGAGCCTCACTCCCTGGCGACCTTAAAAAATCAGTGCTTCCACCGGGGTTTGAACTCGTGACCTCTCGAACCAAAGCTGAGTGACTTAGCAACTGCGCCACCAGCTCCCCAGGCCTTTGGTCGAAACGTTGCTGTCTGTCTCGTCTCGCGCTGTCCTGGTCTTTACTGTCAATCACTGAAGCTAATCGACACATACTCTATATTTTCATTTTCACTCTATTTAAACGAGTCAGGTTGGAGTGGGTGACACTTGTGTCATTGAGAAGTCTGTTTCGACTTTTACCCATTATTAACCTTATGTCATTGAGAATTCTGTTTCGACTTTTGACTTATACCCATTATTAACCTTATGTCATTGAGAAGTCTGTTTTGACTTATACTCATTATTTGCCTTGTGTCATTGAGAAGTCTGTTTTGATTTATACCCATTACTTGTCTTGTGTCATTGAGTGTCTTGACACCCGAATAGGTGAGCGATATTATAGGGGCGAATACTATTGAGTACACAGATGCCACACTGTGGGGTGTTGGGGATTTTTATTCTGCTCAGATGGTTGTTCAGTGAGGCAATCTCCAATGCAGTCCTGAACTAAATTCATACATCCAAAAGTCCACATAAAGAACTGACACATTATGAAACGTTTTCTGCAATCTCCAATAATATATATTACTTTATTTCATAATTACATTTTTTATAGTCATCGGTACAATATGGAGTGGGAGTAGGAGTAGCGGAGAGAAGAAAAGAAAGAAAAAAACCGCCAAAAAAACTAAAACTACAAATTCCGAACACTCCATCCTTCCATGAAACAACATCAATAGTCACTAAGACCACACACAACCATTATGAGATATATATATATAATATAAAGGAACAGAAAAGCTCTTCCCAAGTGAGATTGTGAAAAAGGAAATATTTCATCCCTCACATCTCCCTGGGAATACAGTTAGGTTACAGTAACCGCTAGCTACTTATAAGAATATATTATATCTATGTAAGAAAGAAAACAAAAAATTATGTGGAATTTGTAATTAAAATTAATATTTTTAAGAGACAAGGGAAAAAAATAAAAATATATGAATATGAATTGTAATAATATCACTCTTTGATGTAGTATTAATAATAATACGGTTATTACTATATGATCAAATCTAGAAAAAAAACACAGTGTGAGCCATGAGTACAATATATAATACAATATATAATAATATAATATATACTATATAATATATACTACATATAATATATCATATGTATATATATACGGTTATATCATAGTCGTATGTACAAAACAATGTACTTCTACTCCAGTTCAACAATGACTGATAGTGAACAGGTACGGGCACTATACATGAGACTGAATAAATGTACAAACTTTTTTAGATGCAAATTATGACGTGTAAAAGGACTGAGATTAATTCAAATTTGACACATAGAGACAAGAAATCTTAATGCAAATTAAAAATAATGAGGTATGTGAATAAATTATAATCATATTAAAGCACTTGGCTAAGATAAATGACGGTACAAACATATAACAAACCGAGAGAAATCAAATATTTACAAGCCATAGAACCATAACCCTAACTCTAACCATAACCACTATTGCTAAAATGAAAAAATAACATTTTTTTTTTTTTCAAAAGCCCTTAGATCCATTCTAAAAATGTAAAGCAGAAAATAAAAAAATTCAACTATCTGCAAACTATGATTCCAAAATGTTAAATACCGTACCCTGTGCTTGAAATATGTATGAGCAAAGCTCCAAGTAGGTATAGACGTTTTTAACAAATCAAAATTGAAAAATTTTAGAAAAAAAAGAAAAAAGAAAAGTTTAGTATAGTTTTTAAATTAAGACAGAGAAAAACAATCTCAGAATACAAGTTGGTGACATCTGAGGGGTTAATTGCTAGAGAGAGATTAATTGGTATTAAGTAATAATACGAGGACATTGAAGGATGTATTGTCATAGATTGAGATTATTTTCCTTTTTACATGGATTGAATTCTATTGCATAAATCGTGACATTTTCAAGTAGGAGTCGACACAAGGCACTGCGGGATGGAATAGTGCCAATTAAGTCATAGATGGATGATATCATTGAATACAATAATACATATTGCATTTCATAGGTAGGACTCAAACACATTTCAGTTTCAGAGTCGGAAAAAATCATAGCAGTATAATTAATACCATTTATTATAATGAATGAAAAGTCATGTCATGCTTGCAAATACAATGAATGCCCTACAAAGTAATTATTTAAGTAATATTAATATTCATCAAAAAAGTGTGACGAAGCAGAGTTTGGTAAAATTCTGTTGGTTGAGGACCTCTAGTTGAATTGCCAATTTAACAGCAAACCTTGAGTTGTAGCCTCTAGTGAGGCCATAGAAACGGACACTAAATTCTTGTCATACCAGAGATTTTGTTAAGCACAGTGACCAAAAAAGTTGAATTTGTAAGTCATGAAAAATGGAGCTGAGATGGAGAGCAATGAGCTGGGAAATATGTTGACGATAGAATCCGCTTTGAGCGAGAGATTAAGTTGGTGATGTTAACAATTGGGTGATCCATTTCATTTCTATCATAGTGATTAATTCAATACCAATAGTTTATCAAACATTAACTTTTGATAATCTGCATTTGATTGAATACAAAAAAAAAGAAGAAATATTCATTAACCTTCTTTGCATCATGAACTTAAAGCTGTTGAATGCTGCGAATGACCTGTCATTAATGAAGTTTGGTTGATTTTCCTGGAAGATAGTCTACTAAACTGTCCTGATCACATCAAAAACATTCATTTGTACCTACATTAAAAATTTTTGAAAAATTTATTGCTAGTTACAAATGAAGCCATTGGAGGTGGGGAAGTTCTTTTGGGTTTGTAACAAAATAATGAGTATGAATTTTGCCCCCCAAAAATTAATTAAACCCTTAAATATCGCAAGTATTTTTGTTTTTTATAGTCTACTCAAAGTGGGACCGATTAAACCCTCAACAAATGCGAGTTCTGACAGCTTGAAAATTGGTCATGAATATCGCTTCATCTGAAATTTGATTTTCTATTTTAATTTCTTTACTTTCAAGGAGATCACAATGCTTAGATTTACATGGCCAGTAAGTATCAATTCCCTGACACTAACAGATATGCTAATACAAATATCATTGCCTCCGTCAACATTTCATATTTTCCAAAGAGGACATGGTCATGATGGTCACAGAGGGCAAAACAGTTCAAATTTTGAATCCTAACCAATCAACAAAAGAGCATTCAGCTTGCATCAATATTGCCATTTTGATTTTTTTCAAAGCAGCAAATAATATATTGGCAATTAAGAAATTAACTGGGACTTTTGTCTCCCCAACTGCACAACTTAAAATTTAGATTTTGGTATCCATTACAATGTGAAATGATGGTTTACTTCATATAGAGCAGTGAATTTACATCAATTGGCCAACGCTGAATTAGGCAGGATGGTAGGTAGTTGATATTTAACAACTGTCAGAGACAGAGATGCATTTGTAAATGACAAGAGAGGATCTATTGCTGGTAATGTAGGAGTACGAGTGCAATAACAATAACAATGACGTAGGATGTTGTTATCAATTTAATCCATACTGCATGCGGCACACAAAGTAGCATTAGTAATAGTAATAGCAGTTAATCATTATGGAGTTATCATAAAAATTATAACGTCAATCAACTTCAGCAAATATTGTATTATATCATATTATTAATATCATAATGAGCACCTTGAGATTCCACGTGACGGTGGAGGAAAATCATCAGGACGAGATTAAATGTTCACAGCATGGCAAACACACAATGGCAGTTCTCTATGGTAGTGTAGTGCTTGTGTTTATATCATTCCTGTACAAGGAGTAGGGCTAGTGGTGTTGGTATATTTTCCTCCCAGTCTTATAACTTATAGTAATTATCATTATATTATATCATTAGAAACTTTCCACTGTCCTGTCTTACTGACAATCTTAATTCATACTCTATATATTATATATGTACATAAATGCACGATCATGCTCATTTATTATTCACTCGCAAAGGTTACAAAATCTTTTGCCAGAGTTAATCATGTGTGTTCTTGATCTTAGAATCACAATGCTGCCAAATGACTTCACAAGAAAATAAATCAATCTTGTCTTATGTCCAACAAACAATTAATTGAGAATGACAAATTGAGACTTTTTCTCTCGTCTTTTAAACCTGTTTTATGGTCCAAATAAATCATTTCTCCCAGACCTTTCTTGAGATCGCAATTATGCCCACCAAATCTCACTTCACAACCCCCCCCCCAAAATATCTGCATTAAAAAAAGATTATAAAAGACAAGGTGAACATGTCATGTTCCTCTTAATTATATGACTAATAAGAAATGGAATATATTCAGGGTGAGGACAATAATTAACATAAATAAATATATTACATCAAGAAGGGGAGAAAGGGTTGAAAATACATGGATTATTTTCACTCAGAAAACACTAAAAAGAACGGGTCCTTAGCACAGACTTTGTTTTAACTATAATGATGACAATAAAATAATTTATGTAAAGTACTGTTAGATGACGGAATTCTACTGGAATTTGGGAATCAATGGTAAGGCTGAATAAAGCGTCTAACTATTAAATATATATTTGTATTGTAATTGTAATTAAGATAAATCGGCTAATGACCAGGACACGATTTAAAACAGTTTTGTCAACTCTTCCAACAATTCACCAATTGAAGATAATAAAAAAAACCACACACCTACAGAAGACAACCATTAAACGCTCTGCCTGGGGATGTTGCGCTGAGGGGTGCGGGATGATTTAAACCCTGATGGACACACTTGTTTGTTCTTATGATTGACACGGCCTTTGGGTGCCGAGTTCACTCGCCTCACGAGGTTTTGCTGCCGACACTTCTGGTTGCTGACGGACAGTTGAGAGACGCAAAGAGCTTTACGCTGAGCAGAGTGCTGCAATGCCTTCATCTTTTTCTGCGACGTCATGTGACGCTGATGAACGGCTGCATCTCCAGACCTCCTTTCCCTGACAGAGTTATGTAGCCGATCTCTTGTTGAGGTCTCCATAGCAGCAGTTCCCACCTCACCATTTTCAACAGTTTGAGCGGATGATTCAGGCACAGCGGTTGTTGATCCTGAAATGTGAAGAATAGAAGACATACCCTGAGGCTGACAGTTCAAGTTGATGGACACTGAAGAGTCGTAATTAGACGTCTGCGAGACGTAGACGGACATGGAAGGATGCTCTATCAGCAGATTTTCTAGAGGACTAGCGACTACGGGAGACAAACTACCGCACTGTGAGCCGGTAAAACACGGAGGAGGTGCGACAACCCAAGCCTCGCTGTCTGACCCCCGGGGCCGGTACGTGGCAGAGGACCGACCCGAACAAGCAGAGAAAACCGAGTCAGGAGAGGAAGGACGTACACCCGAGTCCAGTCCATTGTCCTCGGGGTCTGAAATAGATTTGTTTTCACAGTCTGATAGGGGGAGCTGCCCAGATGGGTCAGCGCTATGATGGACAAGGGAAGCTGCATCGTCCAACAGTTCTACTTCCATACATTGCTGTGACAGGAAGTCAAGCGAGCTGTGGTGGGATTGGTGGTGGTTGGGATGAGGATTGTGGTGGTGATGGAGTTGGTGGTGATAATGATGTTGAACTGGAGTATTTGAGTTTTCCTTATCTGAAAAAAAAAAATAGCACAAAAGGACCAAAATGAGAAAATTTCAATTTTTTTTCTTTCTTTTTTTCTTCTTCAGAATTTGAAGGTGATCATCACCATTTTACATTTTCACGCTTTCGTCCAGCCTCAAAATCTCAAAACAAAAGAACAAAAAAAAAACCTCACATTCCATCACCATTTACGATGTAAACATGAAACTAAATAATAAAAGCTTTCAAACAGGTTAAATCAGACAAATGAGCAACACACCACCAACCACCAGCAACCATCTGCCATGAATGAAAACAAAAACCAACAATGACTGATACTGATATATAATATAAACCTCTTTATCCCCTGGGCCAGCGCCAAAGCAATATTTTTTTCTGTCATCACACCATCCCACAACAGGTCAATCCAACTTGGAAAGAGTGGCACAGCTAGACTAGCAATGTTGTAATTATAATGCAATGTTAGACAGCTGCCCACTGACCTATCGTTTAAAAAAAGTCCTTAAAAGCCATAGAGGCCCATCCGGTGATTATCCCAGTGACAATGTAACATCCTTCACCTCGCTGGTCTATCGCGGATTACTTCCCCAGTTGTAATTTCTATAATTGGGTCGAATGAAGCAATTAGAATAAAGCTTCCCTATCAAGAAAAACAAAGACTGGGGAATGATTCCAACCCACAACCTCTAACTGCAAACCACCCCACTCATCCACTGACATACCAGATGCAATAAATTATGTCATATAAGATATATTTTAATTTTAACAAAAGCAAAGTCCCAATGCAATTGACAGGTAAAATATAAATAAAAACACAAAAAATCATAAGTTTGAAACATGATTTCTAAAAAGTTTAATAACAGCTGCCATGTAAAACCCATGCTTAGTGAGGATTGCCAGGCAGTGACTTGCACTCATCTTGCCCTCTTAGTAAGGATTGCCAGGCCCTGACTTGCCCTCATCTTGCCCTCTCAGTAAGGATTGCCAGGCCCTGACTTGCACTCATCTTGCCCTCTCAGTAAGGATTGCCAGGCCCTGACTTGCACTATTTGGAAACTTTGTATCTGGGTCTTGCTTATTGACTCTTTTGCCTAGTGCTGGTTGGAAATACTGTGTGTTCACAACAGACCATGACCGATTAGTTGGCCGACAAAAGCTGATTATTTTGTTCTGTTCCTTCATGATTCACAATTTGCATGAAACAATTTCGCCACTTTTGATTCCTCGTACATCAGCAATACTACCATAAAAAGAACAGCAACCCATCAGTTGGCCATGGGTACAACTGATTGTGGTAATCAAAACAGACTGGCGTCAATGTCCAAAAAGACTTGCTCTTGCTTTGCCAGGCCATACAAAACATTAATTACTTCTTTAACTTGCGAGATGGGAATAACACACTTCAAGACTTTTAAATCTAATATCATATTTATATTATTCCATATATATATTTGATCTAAAATGAAAACAAACCTTTCTTACCGGCACTGCTGACAAGCACCCAATCATCTTCTTGCCCACATTCTTCCACAGGCACTTCCTGGCACTCTCCTTCCTCAGGCACCTGTTGGTTTTCCTGGAGCCCCTGCTGCTCAGATTCATTTTCAGCCCCGCCCCACAGGTATTTGGCCACAGAATTGAACATGATGGATCTGGTGACAATCGATAAAAAAGATTGGATTATATTTATAGTCCATGTCACTGTACAAATACAGGTTCCGATTAAATTTCCAACAGGTAACATCATTCAATGTCCTAAACGTCCTGTTTCTCTGTCTGTAGCTGTGTAGGGCCACTCCTTCACACCCAAAACAAATAAAACATGGAGTGGGCACTAATCATGAACAGTTGAAATACATCTTATACAGTTTAATGCAAGCCGCTTAATAGGGATGGCACTGATCCACGGAAATCGTCCCCATTAAAACAGCGGTCACTTTTGGTTCCCATTATTTTGAGACGTGCACTACACACATAGAGGGGATTTAAGGGGCAGGTAGTATATTTTCAAATTGTTGGTTGCTGAAAAAAACCCAAACAATCTGCTGCAAAACAAACATCTAAACAACACAAAAGTAATCTCTAATCTCTAAGTAGTCTCTAATCTCTTCTTGACCAATTTTATCAATTTGCTGGAAAGTGAATTGTGCAGGCATTGTCAGATGACGCAATTGGATTATGGAGAATCTTGTTCTTCACACCTGTGTTTTATGGGCCCATTATATTGACGCTCGTAGCACTGAGCAGATTTAGCTGGATGATATTTTTTTCAGACCACATGCAACATTTTTTCATGCCCCATCAAACTGCTGAATTTCAATGTGAGAACTTTTTAGTCTTTAGAAAAAGAAATGGGTGTCCCCATTGATATAATAAGAGACGCCCCCACCACTGGCTTGTAATGTAGTAGGAATAGGAAAGTAATAGTAATGCAGCCAGGAGACAGACAAATAACACCAGAAAATGAGTGTCCACAATGGGAATATTAAAAAGGCCATTGTTGACTGTGCCTCCAACTCAAACAGCGCCAATCACCCCAAAGGTCATGACAGCAATGCACCTTGTTATCCATCTTTTCTATAGATTTAAATCTTCTATTGCTATTAGAGAGAACCTCTATTTATCCAAAACTAGCAGTACAGTGGTGGCCTAGTCTCCAGTAGTGTGTTGACTATTTTTCATTGGATGGAGGAACAAAAACAGAATTTTGTATCTCTAGACTATCTTCTTAGTGGCATACCCTGATCTGTCCAAATGAAAATAAAATCTAAGAATAAATTACAATACATGGTGACATCAGAAAAATAGCAGCCAAAAACAGGTCAAACTACAAAGAGTAAGAGGGAACCCACCTCTTTTTGACTTTTGGGAAAACAAACAAGTGTCCTATTTAATTTGTTATTGTTATTATTTTCATCAATAGGTCCAGCTCGTTTTCAAACGTTAAACGTAACCTGGACTCTGGTACTGGTAGAAGCAGATTGACAAATCAAAGTTCCCGAGATCACTGAGACTACAGGTCATTGGCAGAGAATCAAAGGGATAAAAAGGTTACCAACCCAATTCACAGCATAGCGTCTGCTATAATTTTATGCAACTGGCAACCAGTCAACAATGGTTACACACATTCTCGATTGCTGACTGACATTCCCAAAAAGAGGCTTGGTTACTGGTCCGTGAAATGGGCTAATAAACATTTGGGAAAAATATAAAAAAATCGAGGGAAACTAGTAAACAAACCAGGAACCTACTGATGCGAGTAGGAAGAACGGTTCCTTACGAGAAGAATGTTTCAGTTTTACTACTAGAAATAGAAACACGAACTGACTGGTCTAGTCTAGATTCTACGTTCCATCTCTCTATGCTGCTGACATTATGTTGATGATCTAAAAATAGTAACTAGGCCAAATGGTCGGAATCGAGCTCTGTTTACTATTAGAAAACCCCACTCGTCTTGCTCTGGGAGATGAGAAGTAATGCTATGGCTATGGCTATAGCCCAGTTTCATATGATCAAGATGGAGGATTTAAAAGAAACCTTAACATAAATAGTTTACAAAGCTACGCAAGTGTACAAAGCTACGCAAGTGAACAAAACAGGAAACGGCGTTCAGTCAGTTGTCTTCTGCTGCTTCCTCCTCCTGGTAGATCACATCAGAAACTGGAAATACTTGTAGCCAACAATGTTACTCACTCGTGTAGCTTACTCATTTTAGAAATAAAATTAATATATTAAAAACAGAAAAACGAATAAATGAAAGTTTCATGTAATACTAACCGTTGCTGAAATATGAGCAGGTATGCACGCAAAGAAACGAGTAACACAAGTTGTTGAGGAGAGAGAGAGCGTAATCGATTCAAATGACCTCTCCCACCAGAAGCTTCCTGACCGACGAATGATGTTCAAGTTGAATTAGTCTATTGGAACTAGTATTACAGACAGGATCAATGCTTTCTTTTTCCGATCAATCAAAGTGATATGTCATCAGGTAAAATGAACGACGTTTCAGACCAATGGCGCAATCCTGTGCAATGGTGTTTACGTGTATAATTCGTATGAAGGTGCACAGTGAGAACAGCTGATCACAACCCAGCGACAACAGAATGCACGCGTCAGCCTTTGTTTACGTATGGAAATACTGTCATTTCATTGGTTGCTTAGTGTCAAAAATAGAAGCTGATCACATATTCATGAGGGCCGAATGGAGTCACGACTTGCCCGGATGATAATCAAACATTCAGTCCTTGTGATTGGCCAATACTAATGTTTACATGCTATTTTTAGGTGAACACATTGCAATTTGACCTCTGCAGGACAAAGAATAACAGAAACTTAGGCAGACTAGAGGACACCTCTCGGTTTAAAAAAACCCCACAACACACCTCTTCCTCCATAATAGATGCACAGAGATGACACGCCTAAACACGCACCTTGGTCATTGGAAACGACTGGCTTCTTTTTTTATGAGACGGATTGATCATACCTGAGTTTTATAATTCTCATTTACGCTTAACATTCCTTATTAATTTCAAATCATTTTTGTTTTGTTCTGCAATGTTTGAAAATAAAACAACAAACAACGACAACAATATAATATAATTAAAATGATCGCTAACAAGAGGAAAAAGAGAGTCTAGGAGACAGTTTCTCTTGAACATATGAAACAAAATCAATAAAATAAAATAAAAATGGCCCAATAATAGGCAGACATCTGAAACATCCTGCCTGAAAGAAGTCGCTTTAGCCTAACTCAAAACCACACCAAAATTGAGGAAAGTTGCATAAATTGCATTTGGAAACTCGTCCATGGAATCAAAAGACGTTTTAATACACCCCCCCCCCCTTCCACCCACCCCCACCTCCTCTCTCTCTCTCTCTCTCTCTCTCTCTCTCTCTCTCTCTCTCTCTCTCTCTCTCTCAT
>JARFNW010010680.1:0-15237 GCA_031763155.1 Dirona albolineata | reverse complement strand
ACTAGACGGGACACCGGACTAGACGGGACACCGGACTAGACGGGACACCGGACTAGACGGGACACCGGACTAGACGGCACACCGGACTAGACGGGACACCGGACTAGACGGCACACCGGACAGCTTGGCACTAGGGGCTTGGTTTGGATCGGTTGGTCAGACAGTGGTGATTAATTCTAACGACCGGAAACCGTGTTTGTTTGTTCTGTTCCATCCGGAGTCCCGTCCCATCACTACAGGTTGAGATTAAAACCGACTCCAGACTCCACCTGTAACGGCCATTGTTGCAACGGGAATTTGGATGTAACAATGACATCAAATCCCGGTCTTACATTTTTATAAGTTTAAGTAGCAAGAACCTTTGCTGTAGCAGTGATGTAACAAGGATGCCACTACTCGTAAAGTTGCAATCCGTCACAGCTCAATACTCAAACACGCCCACACACACGCACTGCACACACACACACACACACACACACACACACACACACACACACACACACACACCCATTGGCCAAGTCGTGATTTGCATTGTCTCAGTGGTTGTAATGTGGTCTGGAGTCTAATTGGGTTAGAGCAAGAGGGGGAGGGGGAGGTGAGGGCTGGGTGTATGGACCTTGAACAGGTCACCGGACAACTTGGCACTAGCAGCTTGGTTTGGTTCATCAGACAGTGGTGATTCATTTTGTTTGTTTATCGAATCCCCTTTATACCGCAATAAGCAGTGTAGGGACCAGCCATATGTCAAGCACTGAAGGTGCACATGACAAATGGATCCAAATGTCAATGAGGACTTACACCACTCATCACCTAACACGTGGCTAGAAAGAGTCTGCATCAGGAATGAAAGACGAGCAGGTGATGAGCCCACTGCGCCCAAATACCCTTACCAGTAAATTGGACAACAATGTACCATGAGGCCCATACATTTTACCGATAAACACTTTGCTGTTACCCTAGTGGTCACTCTTCAGTTACAGGACAATTGGGAGTTGCCACCTGGGCCTACGACATCAATATACGTATATAAATAAATCAGATAATTCATAGCAGTGGGCTCATCACCTGCTTGTCTTTAATTTCTGATGCAGGTGATGAGTGGTGTTAGTCCTCGTCATTTAGAACTACTTCCATTTGCCATGTACGCCCTTCAGAGCTTGACATATGGCTGGCCCCTACACTGCCTTTTGCGGTATATAGGGGACTCGATAAACACCAACAGATGATTCATGTAGCTAATATTTGTGATCACCTGCATAGGCGTCATGATACCACTGTTACTTATTCATACCTGAATCAAGTGAGACAGTGTAAAGCATCTTAACCCCTGGGACGACACAACGACATAACAACTGACAGGTGAATTGACATTGACAACACATATTTTCGTTGTTTTCCTTTGTTATCCAAACCCCAACATACCGCAAATCTGTGTAGGTGCCGACACTATGCCCGACCGCAGACAGCAGTCAGGCGCAGTGCACCAGCGATCAGACTAGCTAGCAAACACACCCTGAGCATTACCGATAGCTGACCACAGAGCAGAGCTGGTAAACATGTGAATCAGGAAATTAAGACATGCAGGGTATCAGCCTCTCATATCCAAATACCTTTATGGATTCTGAGAAAGAAGTAGCTGGATCCGAAACACAGAGATACAACTTGGAAGTCTTGAGTTTGATTCCGATAGAGAAATGTAGCTGATGGCCTATGTTCCTTTAAGGACGAAAGGCCTATGTAAGCTCTGAGCAACTCAACATGCAACGTTGTTCAGATGACAACAACAAAATTGCCTGTTGGATTGGTGAAAGGAGCTGGGGAAACATTATTGCCACCTTGGTCACCAGATAAAACATGACAAAATAAGTACATGTGTGCCAGTCCAACAAATACACACATCTATTACATTTGTTTTCAACATAAAATAATAGAATATTATAATCTCAAAGAGGCCACGACTCTTACAATTACAATCTAAAAAAACAAATGCCTTTCTTATTCATCATTGATCTTAACTCTGCAATTTCACACAGTAAAAATACATAAATATTACAAGTAATTTAATCGTAAAATTCAGTTTCACACACGCCAAGATAAATCACAATTTTTTAAAATGATGTATGCAAATCTTAATTCTTACAATGCTATTCCTTCAACATAATTTATGAACAGAAAAATCCTAAATGAGAATAGGTCTCGACCCATGAATGACCAAAAATGCTCCCACTTTTTAATTACACTCCTTGTTTAAAAATATACCTTAATCTAATATGTACATTAAAAGATAATATAATTCCCCTACCCCCAGTTGTTAGCGTAGTAAAATTTAAAAATGATTGGAACAAATGGAGCAGATAATAATAATACAATCAGAAATAACAAGATCAAGAGGATCCATTCGTTTCCCATTCAGCTTTGATTGGCAGGATTGGAAGCCCAGCCTCTAGCCATCCCACGCCCCCGACCCAGAGCTGGAAATTGTTCTTGGTTCTGTCTAGCCAATGGTTGCCGAAAGCCAGGAGGTCCTGCTCCCCTTGGGAAATTCTAAAGAAAGAGTAGAAAAACAAGACGAATAATATTATACTTTTTTTTAAAACAAGTCAGGAATAATACAATAGTTGGTTTTTAAAACTTTTTAATCAAGAATGAAAAAAACCATAAATGCATATATATGTTATATAGGGATACACTTCTTTAGAAAGTTGCGATTTGTGCCCCTAAATTTTTAATCTGTTTCAGAATTAGCAGCAAAATCAATAAACTTTTGTGTCATAAGTTAGCGACTCTGATCATCAACAGATGCAATTTCCACTTGATTAGAGCACTTTCACACGGCCCCTTAGAATGAATGTAGTACAGAGAAATACATTAAATTTAAGAATCCTTTTAAGCCGTCTAAGCAGACAGCCAAAGATAGTGCCATGAACCGAGTCAAAAGTCATTGATACAAGGTCACAATAAGACAAGATCATTGGAAGATTTTCTCCTGCAACTTTGACATTGCTATTCGGGAGGTGCCGAAATGAAAATGATGAGATTCCTTATTCACCATTGGAAAGTTGTTTGTCACAGTAATTTTTACTCACAACAGACTGATCTCTGGGGAATGGAAAAACCAAGCAAACAGTTTCGGAGAAGACAATTTTCACCTATTAACTGAAAGCAATCAACTGCCCAACCAACACTTAGCTCTCAAACATCTACAACTGATACCTTCATCTCCTCTCCTCTGGGAGGGAAAAATGAAAAGAGGGAAAGGGGAGGAGGGGGGGGGGGGTCATGTTTCCAAGTCATCAGTAAAATATCACTGTACTCACCGGTTTGGGCTCAAACCCAGGTGGGGGTGCAGGTGCATTCAGTCCCATGGGTCTAATTTGTGCCTGTCAAAAGGAAGATGTATTAAATCAACAGGTTAAACTCACTTTTTACCCCCCCCCCAAAAAAACAGTGATACCTCATGAATAGAAAGGTACATAAGGTAAATCGATCAAGAAATCGATCAAGAAAGAAAGAAAGAGGAAATCTACCCTCCTATTCAAGGTTCATAATACCCTAAGGAAACCCACAAGAATGCCTTTCAATTAGAGTTAACATCAACAATGAAGTTTTCAAAGTTTCCAAATGCAAAAAAAAAAAATTAAACGTAGATTTTAAAAAAATACACGTATAAAAATATGAATAATGTAAGATAATTACAAGATAATTATGTCATTGAATCCTTCAAGCCATGTTCTTCCCCCACACATTATTCTTAGCCATTTGAGATTCATATAGTTTTAAAAAACCTATATGAGGTTGTGACAAAAGGTTGTTTTGTGAAGCAGGTGCCAATTGAATCAATGCCTAAAATGTAGTTTTATCTTTTGACTCGCATCACGTGCGTCACAGAACGCCCTTTTGTTACAGCCTCATATTCATACAAGAGCATCTTTCAATAATGGCATCAACTCCGGCACAGTGGGCTGATCCCCTGTTTGCCTCGAAAATCTTGATCCATAGATTTACCAGCTCTGTATCAGGCCATATGTGTACGAGTGTGGCACAGACTTGCACTTAACCTGGATGCGTTTTATCTGGGTCTGCGCATCGATGCCTTCTGCCTTGTACACTGTCCTCCGCCAGACACAAAGCTGGTCCCTACACTGTTTAATCACGGTTCTAAAGGGAACGGATAACAAACAAACATCAACTCCGACATCAGACCAAAAAACTCACCCCCATCCCTGGTATCATTCCTCTTCCTGGTGCCATTCCTCTACCCTGTTAAGGAAAATGAAAAAGAGAAAGAATATTAATTATTTTTATCATAATTTACCAACAATTAATTTAGTTCAAATGTTTCTCTTTTTTTTCTTTTTTTCCTTTTTCTTTTATTTTCGTTTTGAATAGACATAGTATTCTAAACATTGAATTTATCTAAAATTTTAAATACCACCACAACAAACCCTGTGGTCAATACTTGGTTGGGGATCAAGATTGAGGGGAGGGGGGGATAGTCAACCAGGATGACATTAAAACTTACCCTTGGTACCATGGGGGCAGCATTGCGAACTGCACGGAAGAGAGAGAGAGAGATATATATATATATAATAATTGTCAAGTGAAATCACACACAGTACTTAAATAGATAACAAAATATATTTCCCATTACCTCGTTCCATCTCTTTAGTCTCTATGACCGTAAAAGCTTTGCAGGTATTACATTGTCATGGGATAGCTTAATTACGTAAAATCTTTTATCATTTCATTTTACTATTGTTATAGATTCTCAAAAACATATTTTCAAAAGCTCTCGAATACTCATTGAATGGAATTGAGCTAGAACTACAACAATAGGTGAAAAACGTTTGCTTGGACTTTCCATTTCCCAGAAATCGGAATATTGTGAGTAAAAAGTACCGTGACAAACAACTTTCCAACGGTAAATAAGGAATCTCATAATTTTCTTTCGGTACTTCCCGAACAGCAAGGTCAAGTTGCTTGAAAAAATCTAATGATCTTGTCCTATACATATATTTTCTTTTAAATAATGATAGAATAGAAACTAAAAAAGCAAAGATAAACAAGTACCAGGGTTAAACCAGGAGTTGGGGGCAAGCATAGGGTTGGCAGGGACAGCAGCTGGCGCCGGCTGGGCATTTTCTTGCAGGCTCATCTGGCCAACTTGGGTCTGGACTTGGGCTGAGGAAGAGAATCACCAATAAGTTTATATTTCGTCCATCATAGATCGTCCACAAGTTGAAAAGAATGAAAATTAATAGGTGAGAACCGTTTGCTTCCGTTTTCCATTTCCCAGAGGTCGGTCTATTATTGTGAGTAAAAAGTAACATGACAGACAACTTTCCAATAGTGAATAAGGAATCTCGTCTTTTTTTGTTGTTGGTAGGCCTACTTCCCTAATAGCATGGTCAAGATGCTGGGGAAAATCTTCCAACGTTCTTGTCCTACTGCAACTTGAGCTCTATAAAGGTGGTTTGTGTGTGACCCAATGCGACAAGGACCGACTCATGGGAAGAACACATGTTGCATCTTTCAGATTTTGGGTCATTTGTACCAAATCAAAGAGCTGGGTCTGCTCTCGTCATTTCAACCACATCAACTTTATTACAGTTGGAAGAAGAAAAAAAGATTGGAAAGTCATCATAGCTATATATACATATATGTCAGTGGATTGCAAATGAAATGGATTTTATCAGTCCTAATAGATTTTAGTTCAGTAACGAGAATCTGAAATCATATTATGAGCCATTCAAAACACTCCAGATGGATTGGCTGTAATCCTTATCATGTTGTTTATCGAGTCCCCTTTAAAACGCAATAAGCAGTGTATGGGCCAGTCATATGTCAAGCTCTGAAGGGAAGGGTTCACATGACAAATGGAAGTAAATCCAAACGTCACTGAGGACTTACACCACTCATCAATTAACACATGGATAGAAAGACTCTACATCAGGAATTAAAGACGAGCAGGTGATGAGCCCACTGCGTACAGTAATCCTAATCATATGCCTTAAAATCCATAAATCAAAGCACTGAGCTCCAGATACTAATGAACCCAAAATGGTAAGGTCGGCAAAGCGTTTTACCTAAGGACACAAACGCCGGTGAGCCAATATATTTAACTATGGATAAACGTTGTCATGACTGTTTCAAATTCCAGGCGGTCACCCGTCCATTCACTAGTTTCCATGGACGTCGCTTGTCAACACAAACCATTGAGTTGTGTTCACTAACGCCCCCAATAAAATGATGACGATCCAGTTAATCTACTTTGCCTGATTTGATGTTATCAAGCTTGAGCGTTACTAAACGATCAGGGCATTTTAATCATATAAAATATCATAATAATACTCTGTCAATTGATTACTTTTGCTTCTTTAACATATTTAACTGCTATACACACATATTCACTACTTTCCAACTTACCCAACGACTTTGGAAGTCTTAACTTTTTGTATGCAAATTCTGTGACTTTGGGTTCCTCTTCTTCTTCTTCAGATTCTTCATCGTCACTCAATGGAATCTGAGACCAAATAGTGTAAAAATACTGAATTGTTATTGAATATTTCTACCAATTTCAAAATAACTCCTTTCCTTTCCTTTTTTTTTAAATCCTTATTTTAAAAGATGAGAAAGTATTTCTGTCAAATGCCAAATATCAGATGATGAATAGCAATAACTTTGATCCCACATCCTACATAACAAGGCCATGTACATAACAAGGCCATGCACATAACAAGGCCATGTACATAACAAGGCCATGTACATAACAAGGCCATGTACATAACAAGGCCATGTACATAACAAGGCCATGTACATAGCAAGGCCATGTACATGACAAGGCTATGTACATGACAAGGCTATGTACATAACAAGGCTATGTACATAACAAGGCTATGTACATATCAAATCAGACATAATATGGATATGTACGTAGTATCACAAGCTTGCTATGATGCAGTTTGAACTGGGATAAGCCAAACTAAAAACTATGGAGTGGGCGGGGCAAATTTGACACAACAAAACACCAACCTTTATCAAATCAAACGCAATCTAAGTGAATTCCCTGATTTATCGTTACAAACCTGAGGGAGATACCTGATAATGATGTCTACTGTATTACCCAGTCCTTGCCAATAGGTGGAAACCGTTTGCTTGGGTTTTCCATTTCCCAGAGATCGGTCTATTGTGTGTAAAAAGTACCGTGACAAACTATTATTCAATGGTGAATAAGGAATCTTTTTTTTTTTTTCTTCAGTACTTCCCGAATAGCAAGGTCAATTTGCAGAGGAAAATCTTCTAACGATCTTGTCCTCTTTAATCTATTTTAGAACCTCAAGCAAAGCTGACATTGCAAAGGGCTTGACAGTGTAAAGAGAGCAATAGTACGGAAATGTTGCAGTGCCAGACAATGAGAGAGACAATGGACAAGAATAGAAAAACGATTTCCAACAGAGATTAAACCTATGCCTGCAATGTGCTACTGTAAAGCGCTTAGAGCATGGTGACGATCGCGGATAAGCGCTATATTATATATGCCCTTTATTATTTTCGTTATCATTATATCTGCTGTATTACCCAATCCTTGCCAATAGGTTAAAACCGTTTAATTCGGTTTTCCATTTCACAATGATCGGTCTAAACCTATGACTGCAATGGCACTAACTGCTTTGTCGACATTGGAAGATTGACTCGCTACCATCTGCGCTTGGTGGGAGATGGTATAAAGAGATTCGACATATTCCATTATCAAAGACTGCAAAACAACCAACCACACCAAATCTAAAGAATTTGTTACCTTGACAGGATCTACTCTTGGCGACTGCCAGGCATTTTGCTTTTCCTCGTGGTTGTATCTATTCCCGTTGTTAAATGATGGTCTACCACTCCTGGAGTGATCTGTTACAGGAATGACGAGAAATGGCATTTCGTTTTAATATAACATCAACGTCTAGGAAAATTTACGCAACAGTGGGAAATCAAGAGTGGGAAATCCTATAGATTCAAAAATAGGAGAGAAAAATAGAGCAATGCTATGAACATAAAAATTATTTTTTACAAATACCAATATCTATTCAAATATGACACGAAACGTTCTTTGTTCTGTTACATGTCTATGATTTGAAGCTATACAATTTTCCCTTGTTTTTTCAAATAGGTGGAAACCGTTTGCTTGGGTTTTCCATTTCCCAATGATCGGTCTATTATGAGTAAAAAGTACCGTGACAAACAACTTTCCAATGATGAATATGGAATCTCATTGGGGTTTTTTTCAGCACTTCCAGAATAGCAAGGTCAAGTAAGTTGCTAGGGAAAATCTTCTTACGATCTTGTCCTATTCTATGACCATTCATTCACAATGACATCCAAAGGAAGGAAATCATAAACTGCATACAGTGCAACAATTACCTCTTCCCAAGACTAAATAAATGTGTCCAAAATACCCCCCCCCCCCCCCCACCAAAAAAATGTGTACACTTCTAACATCCAGTGTGATTCCCTCTTTCTTTTCATCGGTTCATTTACCTCAAGGTGTTCGACATAAATAGCAGCTATGTAATATTCTTGAAAAATACATTATACATGAAATCATTCAATCTTCAGGTCAGCTACTGATGGCTTGCAAAAGGGTAAAAGGAACCTGATCAAAAACAAACTTACTCACTAAGATAATAATAATGCATATCATGAAAATAAATATGACAATATTAGACATTCACCAGCAAACAAAGATTCACATGTTAAAAGCAGCACTACCCTACCTGTGTTGTAAGTCTGTTTGCCAAATCCAAATGATCCTTCTGAGATGGTAAAATTTTGCTCCACTTCGTCAGGCAAGTGCTTGTCGGTCAAATCAAACTCGAGAAGGGTTGATAATATATCAAAAAGAGCGAAGCTAAAATGAGAACAAAGAAAGACAATAGAAACTGATTTTTGATTTACAATGTGATCAATGATACAATTTAAAAAATATGCTATTTCTAATTATAATGAGGACCACAACAATTATTTTGGATCACATTCAATTCTGCCCACAGAATCAAAATCAATGTATGTCTCATAGTGAGGCCAAAAGATTCACACTTGCAGAGATACACAGACCAAACAGGGAGCCCGTGGCGTAGTGGTTAAGTCACCTGTCTTTGGATTGGAGAGGTTGCGAGTTCAAAGTCTACTCTCGGAATAGACCCTAAAGACAAATTTCCCCCTGGCATGAATAGATAAATTTTTTGATTTTTTTAAATTTTATTTAAACAAGGCCCAATCACATTTACTTTGGAAGAAAAATTGTAAAAATTAAACTATTTATGAAAAATATTTCAATTTAACCGTACCTGTACCGCCTTACAATAGACAATGAACAGAATGAACAATCAAGCTCTTCGTGGTAAAAACATCTGGAAATATGAAGAAAAATAAAGAAAAATTCAATGCTTTTTTTCTGCTAACTTTAATACGTTCTCTCTAAAACTGGAAGATGTGCAGGATTTTGAGAAGCTGATAGTGATTATCACAACTGTTTTTAAAATGATGCTTATTTGTCTTTGCAGCGTGAAATGAACAAAGTGACCTTTGGGTAAAATGTTGGTCAATCACAGACTACTTCCCCAGCTGTGACCTGGTAACCACTTATACACCTCAGTTCAGGGAGGCGACTTCTTGAGTGGCGACTATTTGACTGATTGATTTCTAAACAAACAGTATATACCAAGTAGAAAAAAAATTTCACTCTCTGATTTTGAGCGCAAGAAAAATACTAATTTTTATATTTAGATTTTGATCTTATTTAAGTTGCCATGTTTTTGGTGGCTCCTTATATGTATTATTACTATATTTCAAGCATCTATGTTAATAGTTTTAGTCATTTTCAGCAATTACTTCCCATCTGTTCAATACTTGCCTCCTGTAATGATAAATCTGACTATCCTCTCCTCTTTGAACAAAATATGACAGGAGGTTGCTGTACTATGCTAACTAATGGTGTATAAGATATGTTAAGAAAAGTCTTTCTATGACGTTTTACGGACAGGAGGGCGGGGGCAATGACGTATACAGTACATAGTGATGCTACCACCAACAGACTATTTTCAAGTGGTACTACAAATGTAAAAAGTAATTTTCCAAATTGAAAAAAATCTAGTTTACCTTATACTGCTATTGTAATCCCATCGGTTCTGAATCAGCATGTCATACACCTGTGATTCTGAAACTGATGACTCTACTTTCCCTGAGTTGGCTATCAAGCAGCTGACCAGATCTTCCAGACAGTAGACTTTATGAATTTTATCCACATCATTTACATATACTCTACCGTAAATGAAATCCATACAGTTTTCCACCAGATTCCTGTGAACAGACTAAAAAAGAGAAGAAAAATCTTTGTAGCCACATACAAGCCATGACGAAAACTAAAAACATGTGAAGTAAAGAAATAACGATTGCAGCATTCATCTTGAAACTTTAATAAAAAAAGGTTATATAGGCAGATTTATGCTAAAAGTCCCTAATTAAATACACGAGGTCATATCAAAGGCAACACCTCCTGACTGATTACACATGGACTATGAATATGGGTGCAAAACAGCCCTTTCAATACGTATTGAGTGTATACTTGTAAAGAAGAGAAAAGAAAAATCAACAGCTATAACGTAATAATTGTTTTTACCAGGCAGAAAACAGGAGGGATGTCATCTTTCTGAGGATCAGACTTCACAAACTGTGTCATGTGGCTTGTGAGAGCTTTAATATTGGCATCAGAATGTTCAAAGCGCAGAGGAATCTTGTGTGTATTATCACCTGTTTTAAGGTCAAGAAATGAAAAAGAAAAATGTGATGCAATGAAAACAACATTTTGGAAAAACATGTTAGCAAAGTATGAGCTTACTAAGCCTTTTGTCAGAACAGTAGTAGTATAAATAGTAGAGGTAATATCGGTCTAATAAAATTGAATTCAAAAATAAAAACTGAAAAGCAACCTGAATACCATTTCTAACCCCCAACCACTTACTGTGGCACATGGCCAAGTGCCGATTTCCCTGTGGAACGTCCCCAGGGTCGATAAAACGATGCATGAAGTTCAGTATTCCCTTTCTCAGGGTGAAAGATACCATGCCTATCTCGAGGGGGAAATGGTCCTCCATTCTGTCATCATACATGACCTGAAAGTCAAGAATGTGGAACACCGTGTCACGAGCATCTGAAAGAAAAAAAAAGAATAAAAAATCATTATACCATAAAATGATAATGTAAATCTGCAGGATGCAACCTTGAAGGCTTACAATTTGGAATCTGGACGTACATTTCCACTCTATCTTTCCCTTCTTGGTTTATGGTTTTAACAATACCACAATTATTAGGCATTTTAAAGTTTCCAACAACTGACATTTTAGGTACATATAATATACCTATCATCATAAAAATTTGTTTCTGTAGCCAGAATATTTGATAGGCTTATGGTGTTACGCCTTTTGCATGCAATTGTATAAGTACATTATTGACATCAAATGACAAAGAAAAAAAAAAAAAAACCCCAAAAAAAACATGTCTATATTAACAAAACTAAACTAGCAAATAAATGTTTCCTTATAAAAGTAAAAGAAAAACAAAGTAAAGATCAAGATTGTAAGCCATCTGTGAAAAAATAATTATTATTTAATTCATTTGTTTCATATCATTTCATTTTGGGAAAGGGTGGGGGTGGGGTGGGGGGCTATTACTAAATAAAACATGCACAAAATTCAAATCAAAGAGTCTGAAATTATTCTCATTCATTGATAAATTGACAAAATAATGCTACCTTGTTCTGACAGAAAACTGTTTTGTATAGACTGTCTTTCTTGAGTTCGTCTCTTTTTTTCCTCTTTAACTGGATCCTTTCTGTCCTGTAAATATTAAGTAAAACAGTTATGTACACATAACTTTTTGGACATAACTCGTGGCTTATATAATATGCACTTATATGTTGGAAGTGCGATGGGCAAGAGGTTAAGATATTTCAATAGCCAATCAGATGGTGGGGGTTCAAGTCTGGCTTTCACAATTGTGTTTTTTCCTTAGGGAAGATAATCCATTTCTGTTGCCTACATTGCAGCCCTGCATTGCGGCTGACGCTCAAGTTATTTCAGTGTTTTTCCTAAATAAACACTTAAGACAAATTGCCCTTGTGGACAAAATAAAGACCATTTTATCTTATTTTTATCTATGACACAATAATATCACCCATTTCAAAGGTCACTAATCTTTGATAGTTGAAAGGGTAGAAGTAAAGCAAGTAAGTAATGAATGGGTATGTTCAGCCATGGAATTGACCTCAGCAACAAAATTAATTTGTTCTAAGGTACAAACAACTGATATTTTTAACTCATTATATATCCCTTTCACTAGAACTTCTACAAGATGTTTTGATACCTTAGACATACAAAAAATTGAAATAAATGTATGAAGTTTTGGATTTGAGATTACAAATGATTACCTTGGAAGCCTATGTCATTTGTTTTGTCTTGACTTTTCTGAGTTTGGCTGAGATATATATATCACATTGGGTTGTGTTATAATGGGCTTCATTTTTTAATTGGAAAGACCGAACTATCAGTCCACCATTAAATATAAAATGTAAATGTACATTTATATAGTACTTATTCACGATCATCAACATGCTCTAAGAGCTTTACATTTGCCCCTGGAAAGCAACAGAACACTTAACACTTTAATACGCCACCAGCAGCCTGTTAGTGTTAGGCACGAATACAATTTTTGGCCTAGGACAACGTTGCTTACAACCAAATCAAGAAAGGGTCACTAACTATTACTTAACCTTCCTCCACTTACCGCAATGACCTGCCTATGACAGTCCAGTCGTGCATACACCCCATCACCCCCAACACCTTGGAGTCTTTCCTTCTCCCTTTTAGCAAGATTATCAAATTTAGCTTTCTCTTCAGCTGGCAATCTCTGGAAAAAAAACATTCAAACGTGATGACTTCCTCATACAAGTGAGATGTCAATGCTAAATCATGGGTACCCAATTGGCAGGCTAAATAGCTTTAATAAACTTTTCAGGGTTGTTGTAAGGATATAATGGGTAATATTGGTCATTGGTAAAAAAATTAAAAGAAAGGGCCAATGCACTGCTGGGCAGGAATATAGACTGAGAATGGAAGAAAAAGTAAGCCTATTCATCATTTTCATGAATTCCAACATATGCCATAACAGCCAATCAACTCTTGTCTTACGCTTTATCTCTGGAATACGATCTCTGTCAAGGGGCTAATCAATGCGGGTTTCTTCTGTCACGGAGTATTTTAAAAGGAAATTATATCTTGTCCACATTACGTGGGAAATACAGTGAGGAAATCTTGCACTGAATCGCACCAGAGCAATGGAAATTAACCAATGATTACAATGTGGGTTCCTGGAAACAATCTCAAGACAATGGATCCATATAAATAGAAAAAGGCAGTTTGGGAGACTTCTATGACTTTACTACTTTATCAGATAGGTGCGGAGCATATTCAAGAAATTTATCTAGACCCGACACTCCAACTCCTTTTAACTTTTCTACTAAATAATCTATTGCTTATTTCTTTTTTTTATAGAAAAATGTAACTGGATGGGGATGCATAGATATCAATCATTAACATGGCTATTTCCACCAATAAAAATCTTTTCAATAAAAGTATGTTTAGATCTGCATCTGCATGAATACTGGAAGATCCAGTCCACAGTCCCTGCGCCTAGTTCCAACCAGTGTCCCCAATCCGGCCATCCTGTTTCGACTCAAGTTCAAGCAGATGACGACAGGTTTAATAATATATATTCAAGAAGAATGAACAAAACAAAACCTGATGCATGTATTATATCAAACACAAAAACACTGTAATTAATGTAAACGAAAACAATATAAGTGATCGCATCGGTGGTCAGATTGGGGACACTATCCGGAACTAGGCACAGGGACTGTATATCTTCACTACTAAATATAAAAAAAGTTACATTAGGTCATACCCCACTTCAAAGTCCAAGACTAAAAAAACAAAAACACCAGTCAGTTGAGTCAGCCCATCGCCATCATCACCTTAGTGACAATAGATTTACATTTACATAGACCATAGACACGTTCCATTGCCATTGCCATTATTATTATCTTACTCCTTACTCTTACTCTTACCTTCCATGACTCTCTGCATATGCCAGGCATTTCTCTCATGGTAGGGGCCCTGTTCGATAGGGCTTTTATTTTCTTTTGTTCAGCTAGCATAAACATATAAAAGCCATTAGGTTTGGGTGGCATGATTATTATTGGGATGGTATGGTATAATTTTGTTGTCACGACTTTTCTAAATTAACCGTAGCTAGATATATACGCTGTTACAATAAAAGTGGAACTAAACCTTGTATTGGTAATGAAACAACACATATAAAAATGTACAATATGTCTACTTTCTAAAAATAAGACTAAAAAATAGACTAGATAGGAAGGCGACACTGAATGGATTCTATTTTAAAATCATCACGTTTTTCCGTTCCCAGTTCACAGGTCAAGGACTACGCCTACGGTTGGGCGAGTAACCGTCAAGATAGGGAGAGACAAGATTCCTAGGCCTAGGTCCGATCTCGCTATCTGGGTACCCGTAGCCAACATGGGCTTATCAGAGCAAATTACGTGTTTTTTCTTCGACTCACTTATCTAGATGTATGTGAACAGTATTTGTAACTGTCTGCATTATTTCATCAAATAGGAGTTGGTGAATGTGTGTATACTGGAGGATACTACACTCAATTACTACATTTGCTGGAGACGTGACTTGAAACAATCAACAGATGTTGCGATTACCTTCTATATTATCTTCCAACTGGTTCCATTCGCAGATGGTTCTGACAAGAAACCAATTTTTATGTATTATGTCGCTCACTGCTTGTGACATTCAAAGACATCCGCAACAGTTAAATGTTGAGCAGATTGAGAACAGTTTGAGCCAAACAGTTATATCAAATGTCTGTCGAATTCTTCATTTGTTGCGAATCGGTGTCAGGTCACATTCTTCTATCAGGTACGCCCGCAGAATAGAAGAGGAGGATGTTTTTATAATTTATTACAAAATCATCTGGATCTGGATCTGGATTGATACGCTGAAGAATCCAATTTTGGCATTGTACAGTGATCCATATTATAGACTGGATGGTCTTTAACAAAATAAATAGGCACACACACACACACACACACACACACACACACAC
>JARFNW010010570.1:0-15240 GCA_031763155.1 Dirona albolineata | reverse complement strand
GTGGATATGGATGGATGTGATGGGTGAATGGATGTGGATATATTTGGGTGGACAAGGATGGATGTTGATGGATGGGGGTGGATATGGATGGATGTGATGGGTGAATGGATGTGGATATATTTGGGTGGACAAGGATGGATGTTGATGGATGGGGATTGATTAGAATTCGACTCCAATTTAGCAAAAACCAAATCATTTTTTGGGGCCTAATTTAGTTCATTCATTTGTCCACACAAATCTTGAATATCAAATTGTTTTCTACCCATTTGAAAATGGGGATTTGAGCCAAAGGTGAGTGACTTAACCACCGCGCCACAGGCTCACACAAATATATGAGCTTGTATTTGTATAGGGATACGTGTCTATAAACATATTTTTGACTGTATGGTAATAGTATTGATTATTCCGTGTTGAAATGTGTTTCCAGGCGCCACCCGAAGTAAATGACAGAGTGGATGAGGTGGAGGGTGCCAGGGCTATTCCTCAGCAGATCCAGCACAGCGTCAACGCCATTATGGACGCCATGAGGGCACTGCTGACGGACTTACGTGGACCGGACGAAGCGGTCGTTGCCGACGAGGTGGCGGCCATCTTGGACCAGGCCAATGAAAGAGAGTGGGAGGAAGAGGAGGAAGAATTCAACCGACGTGACAACCACAGATAGAACATGCTGGATCTTCAGGGGTGGGGTGGTGAATAAGTTTTTGAAATATTTGCCTGGGTTACGACATCACGAGGTGCATTTGAAATTAACATTGATGTGATAAATTTATAAATATATATATATATATATGGTGGTCTTGGCCCTGTTGAGGTCTATTTTGTGAGTTATTGCCAAATAAGGGACACGGAAGTCTAATGGAACAGTCATGTAATATTTGGGTTGGCTTTTTTTTTGTTTTTGCCACCGACTCTTCTTTTTTTTTTTTCAGGGGACAATAATCCAACCCTGGTTATGATGATTTGCAATAAATTTTGGAACTTCAATCATTATAGTTATAGAGGCTTGAGATGCTTTACAAAGAGTTATTTTGACTGCAGGTTTTAATAACCTTTTTTTCTTTGTCATCATTTTTCAACCAACTACTGTCTCCTTTAGATGGCAAACATTCTCATTTTTTTCCATTTAGAAATGATACTCCCATTCCCATTTTTTTGTTGTGATAGAAAAGAGGGGGAGCAGGTATTTGGAAGCAAAGAGGAAGACTCTAGATAGAGATCAATGGCAAAACTTTGTCAGCACTTAAGCTTACACTGAAAGGTAGAAAGGTAGAAAGGAAATGATAAAGAAAGAAAGAAAGATTAAATAAAAATTTAAAAAAAAAAAAAAAAGTAAAAAGAGGGAATTGAAAAATGATATATGTTGTAAATTGTGGGGTTTACCTTTATTTGGCAATGACTTGTACTTGTATATATTTATGCAAAAAATCTTGTTATTGTTATTAGATATATGACAAAAGTTAATAAGATCTGTTGGATTTGACAAAGTGTTCTTTTGGTGAGTGTGAGAGAGTGTCAAGTCAGTGAGTGTATGACTGAGTGTGTTTTTGGATCAGCCCATGTGTGCGTGATGTATGACTGATAACGAAAAAATTATATTTTTTACCGTAGTTGACCCACTTTTCCTGGCTCTTTGTCTTTATAAGTTGTGAACTATAGATATCATTACACACTAGGTGAAAACTGTGTGCTTGGATTTTCCATTTCCCAGAGATAGGTCTATTGTGAGTAAAAAGTATCGTAACAATCAACTTTACAATGGTGAATAAGGAATCTCAAGATTATTTTATTTGCTACTTCTCGAATATCAAGGTTAAGTCGCTGAGGCAAATCTTCTAATAATCTTGTCCTATAATTTATTTAGTAGCAACTGCCCATTTGGACGATACTCAATCTAACTCAAGGCTTAGGGGCCAGACCTGTGTTGACAGTACTGTGAAGTTTGCATAGTCCACGGTACTGGGACTGTTGATGAATTGCCTTTATTTGTCACTGCCTGAGCCTTTCTAACATATACACCGGTACCGTATATATTATGATTGATGTCAAACTCAAGTGGATACTGTTTAATTTAACTACATGAGATGTTTTATCGTTTGATGTTTTATATACTATATTAAGATGTTTGTTTATTGAGTCCCCTTTAATTAAGATGTTTGTTTATCGAGCAGTGTAGGGGCCAGCCATATGTCAAGCTCTGTATGGTGCATATGCCAAATAGAAGCAAATCCAAATGTCAATGACTTACACCACTCATCACCTAGCACATGGCTAGAAGACTCTGCATCAGGAATTAAAGATGGAGCAGGTGATGAGCCCACTGCGTCTAAATAAATGACGTTTCGGCCAAAGGCCTTTGTCAAGTACAGTGACAGTAACACTAAAACATTAAATCAAGACAAGGGGCAGCTTGAGGGCCAATATATTTGAAGCTGTACTTATTCGCTTGTTTTACATTTCTCACCCATAGCTTCAGCAGGACCCCCCCTTTTATTATTTTACAACTTTAGCATGGTGCTACAGCTGAGAGAAAGAAAAGCACCACTCATACAATCAGCATACCTTTATTACTGCCAGTAGACAGGGGGTTTGATTCCAATTGAAGGAAATCACTTTTACAAATTTTTTGTCAGTGTCTCAGCTTTAGCCTAAATGTTGTTATTTTAATTTCCCATACTGGTACCTATGAAGCATTAGGCTTTATGATCTGACATTTATGCAGGTGAATATTTTAAGGCTGTAACTGTAAGATTTCTAATGAATAAATTATATATGGTATGGATTTCTTGTTTCATTTTTTGTTCTTTTATCAATGTTTTCATGTTTCTGTGTTGTTTCTTTATTTGAGGTGTGTGTTTGTGTGTGTGTGGGGGGGGGGGGGGGGTGGTTGTTATTCATCAGATTCTTGGAAAGGGTTCCATCCAGGTTAAAAACATGAGTTTTCTTCTTCTCATTTTTCTTCTTCCTCGTTCTTTCTCCTTGTCTATACTCTACCTCCTCCTATGAAGACGGCCAAAGCCACCAGACTACCGGTACTAGCCATCCTCGCCTGGAACTGGAAGTCATCAAGGGATGACGACACGGACACTGTGTTAACTCCAGACTGTTCCAACCAGGAATCGTACTGGGGAAGACACTTTTTCTGTCCATATATATATATTAAACTTCTTCCACTGTGTGGCTGCAGAAAAAAGCTGAAGGTTCTGTCACGGTCTGAGTTTGCTCATGGGAGAAATTTAAATGGAAGATCATTTTATAAGGACAAAGACAAAACAGCCTGGCATATACTATTATGATGTCAGTGTCAGTGAGTGAGCGTTAACCAATGTTGCGTCTGTTCCGCAGGGGAAGCAAGTATACAGTTGGAGTTGATGATGTCTTGATTGGGTCAGTATCTTGGTACAAAATGGACCCATTACAATGCATCTCTCTGTTTCGTTTCTGGAACCAAATGCATTGCTATTGCTTCAGAAACTGTGTCTTGTTGTCAGTTTGTACATGCTTAATTGCGTGATGCCTGTGACGGAAAGAAAAGTGTTTGGATGCAATGGGCTGATGCCCTGCTTGCCTTGAATTCATGATCCATATATGTATTTCCTTTCTATGTTAAAAGCTACATCTCATGATTTGGACCCATTTGTATTCAAGATTTAATTTTGGAGAGCTATGCTTGACTAGGTAAGTATACGAAAGTGAGTCTAAACTCCCCTATCCCACCCTATCCTATGACCCTACCACGCTTTAAAAACTTGAGATCAATGAAACTTGTTAAAATAATATATGAGACTGAGACCCGCTGATAATAATAAACTGAAGACTGTTAAGTGTTAAGGGTATTGACCTTTAACCCCGCGCATGCGTTCAGTCCTGTTGTTTGTCGTCTGCTAGATATGATCAATGATCACGAAGGGAGCGGAGTGAACAACGTAATCTCAATGGTATATTTCTGTGGAGGATCAAATAAAATTCTAGACCCCGTAGGCTCGTTACGCAGATATTTATGTTTTCTCAATGATATCGTGATCAGAATGCTAAACGGAAAGCAGATGGAAAAATTCGAGACACTCAGATTTTTTCCCCCAGTTAAACACGCCAATCTGGCAGTGGCAACAACAGTGAACTGTATTCTGTACCTATCAACATGGCTGCCCAGTTAGTGCCTGCTTTGGCGAGGAGATGCTTGTTTTGTCGACAGTTTCATGGTAGAAACTTACCAGTGACCTCGACATCATTAAGAGCACATTCTACTGTGCATAATCATAAGTATGTTTCATATTTTAAAAGTATTTTGTTCTGGATTCTAGCTCAGCTATAAAATACAGTAGCCTCCGCCTCCAGTCAACCTTGTCCGTCGTGATGTTTGACTATGCTGTTTACTGACTACTCATCATACTGTCTCTACTAGGAAGGTTTAGGATTTTACACTTGACCACTGATGGCGATGAGAATAAATATAGACTAAACCATACATTTACTTCAAACTTGCTATTATCTTTTGCAAGAGATCTACAATTTTTTACAGTTTGGAGTAAGAAAATCAGATGTTCTTGGTTGCCATTTCTGCCAGTCCTTTTTTTAAATTACTTTTTGCAAAGGCTGTGGCAGTTATAGTTAGATCTATATAGCTACTAGGTCTACTACTAATTGAAATTGTCCAAATTCAAATAAAACTATATAATATAGACTATATAGACTATAGGGGTCTACCCAGTTATTCAGACTTGCAACCCAATATTATTATAAGTAACAATCATTGATAAGATTATATTGCAGATTTTGAATATGTGGCCGCATTACCAAACCAAAATTTGTCAAACACACCCTGTCTTTGTGGGAATTCGGTTAGGGGGTAAAAAAGACCCAGCTATCTAGTAAGAAACTTTTTGTGCAACATTGTCTGAATAACTGGGTTCAGTTATTCAGACTATAGTCTATAGTGAGAATAACCACTGTGTTTGGCAAAACTTTTGGGCTTGGACCTGGGTCACATGTTGTGTTGTGTTGCGAATTTGGCTTAGACTTTATAATTTATAATTATAGGTCTAGTTATAAGTTATATTATAATGGTTAGTGGTGTAAAAGCCTATTTTTAATCTTTAAGTTTGTTTTAAAAAATGGAATATTTCGATATAGATTACTAAGACTGTCTTTGACTTTTATGTATGGATGTCATTTTTTATCAGGCATGAAAATGAGAAATGGGTTGGTGTAGTGGGACTGGAGATCCATGCCCAAATCAACTCGTCATCCAAACTGTTCTCAGGAGCCGCCACTCAGTATGGAGCAAGTACCAACTCACAGGTGTCCTTCTTTGATGCAGCCTTGCCAGGAACTCTACCAGTAAGTTGTCAAACCTTTTAATTGGTTAGTTAGAATTTAAAAAAGATTAATAAGCTTAACATTTTGTTCCTGCATAATTTTCCTTGGTTATCAGCCATTTTCTCCAGCTAATAAGAGACAACGGTACATGGACAAAACAGGTCATAGCTTCTATGTTGTCAAGAATATTAACACCAACCTTTCAGGATGTATAGATAATCTGATCCCCAAATCAAAATCAATTAGATTCCTGCATAGCTAGCATATTGTGGAATGAACAGAAAAGTTCTGAGAATATTTTACTCAAATATTGGCTGAAATCATAAAACAACTTGTTGCCTTTTTTGCCTTACAGGTTCTCAATAAAGGTTGTGTTGAAGCTGGTGTCCTCACTGCTATGGCCTTGAAATGTAAAATCAACAAGATCTCCAGGTTTGACCGCAAGCATTACTTCTACGCTGATCTGCCAGTAAGAATTTGAATTATATGTTTGAAAGTTTTATGATTAAAAGAAGTAGTGTAAATGAATGTATCTGAAATGCAAATGTGAGAGTGAAATACAGGATGTAAGGGCATGGAAATTTCCCTGTTCAACTTTTTCTACATTTTAATTTACCTGTAGAAGTCTTCAATAGCACTATGATGATACATTAAAGCAAGATATTATTTTTTCACTTTAAAAGGACAAACACAACCTTTCAACAATGTTTTGTAGATAAAGCATTGTGAAGTTGTGTTGTCAGTAAATTGTAATAAAAGTGTTGCTTTCATATGGCAAATGTATTATTCTAAAGTGCTTAGAGCACAGTGATGATTGTGGATATATATGTACTTCTCTATATAATATAAATGCAATGCCATGCCATGCCATAATGCGCTTCACGCAGCCTGATCACAATTTTTGGTAAAGGGTGAGACACTGCTTACAACTGATATGACTTGTTAAGTATCAAAGTAAAGGAAAGAAAATCAACTTCTTTGTAAAAGGAAAATTGTTAATGTGAGTGAGTGTAACAAAAAAAAAGAAGGAATTGACAGAATAAACAGAGTAAAACAATAACAAAATGATGTCATTGAGTGTGCCAGTCACAATAGTTTAATATTAATAGCATTTGTAAAAATTTGTTGGGATGAAATCTTTAAATTGTTGTGGTGGGTGTAAGTGTAAGTGATATTGTTTTTATGTTCCACCACCAGGCAGGCTATCAAATCACCCAGTTCGAAAAGCCTTTGGCTGTGGATGGGGAGGTGGTGTACGTCTATCAGTGTTCTCAGACCAGCAGGGTGGAAAGACGCTCGGCTCAGTTGGTCCAGATTCAGCTGGAACAAGATAGTGGCAAAAGTCTGCACGATGCGAGTGGAGGAGTTAGTTTGATTGATCTGAATAGAGCTGGTGAGTGTTGGTTTTTGTGTGCAGGTTGTGTGGATAGCTAATAATTGTTATTTTTCTGTTACTTTTTTTACACTGGAATGAAGAAAAAAAGATTATGTATGGTATGGCTTCAAGTGTAAAACAACTAACGATTTGGGCATTTGGATAATGTAACATTGCCAGGGAGAGACAAGAACAGACAATATAAAAAAAAAGATTTTTGTCGACCGGGGGAATCGAACTCTGCCTCACCGTTAACAGAGAACCAGCCCACTGGAGCTAATCAGATCAGAGTGGGTGGCAGATTAGCTCAGTGATAGTGGGCTGGTTTTCTGTTAACAGCAGGCATGGGTGCGATTCCCCCAGTCAACAAAAATCTTGTTTCCATTTTCTGTTCATGTCCCTCACTGGCACTGTTACATTATCCTGCTATCATTCTGTCTCCCAGAACAATGAATACCACAATGTACCATAGGTCAGTCCAGGACTATCAATTTTAAAAAGATATTCAGTGTTATTCTAGAACACGACAGAACAATGAGTCAATGATAGTATTTTGAGAATTATTGTTTTAAAAAATATCCTGCTCTTTGTCTTTTTCAAGTCATCAGTCAGAATCAGAAGTTCCCATTGAATTGTTTTTATTTGCTTCTTGGTCTTTATTTGGATGCCAGGGACAGGTTTGATGGAGATTGTCACCAAGCCAGAGTTCACTGGAGGAGATGATGCTGCCAGCTTTGTCAGAGAGTTGAGGGATATTCTCACCACCATCAACACTTGTGATGGGAAAATGGCGGGTGAGATGTTTTAAATATTATTTTAAAAAACCAAACATAGATGCATTTATATGTTATATAAGACAGAGGCAATGGTGGGAAAAATCGCTCCATTCTGTATTCAATGTATTTGAAAATAATTGGTAGAAATGTCGTTTTTGAATAAATCTAGTTTTAAAAAAATGTTATGTATATGATATAGACACACACATAAATAATAATGTACAAAACATATATTATCTATAATATATATATCTATAATGTGTTAATGGATTGTCAAGGTTTTATTGTCGATTCTAGACCTACAAAAATGACTTGGTGGGAAGTGTACATTTAATTAACGCTAATATTTTAAAAAGCATTTTCACATTTAAAAAACCCTATTAATGCATGCGAACACCAAATCTTTTCCAGAGGGATCTATGAGAGTGGATGCCAACATCTCTATTCACAAACCCAGCCAGCCTTTGGGTGTCCGAACTGAAATCAAGAACCTTAACTCATTGAAATCAATCCGACAGGCTGTGGGTGAGTCTGGTCTAGTCAAGCTGGTTTGCAAAGTGTTGGATATTAGTCTCGGTTTAGTAAACCTTATACTCAGTAAAAGTTTTTGTAAAATTTTATTCACTGTCCTTATAAACATTCTCATAAAAAGAGCCACTTCCTGTTAAAGTATATCTGATAGGACTTGTGGAGTAGAGTTCTGCCTGGGAAACGTAGTTGGAATCATTCGACCAGGGTCTCAGTTACTATGTTTTAAACCGCTATGTTCAGGACACTTCTAAAGTTGTATTCTTGGAGATAAAGATTATATGAATTTGTCTGCAATGTTGTACAATTATTTTCACTTCCTGTAAATCTTTTCATTTATTTAAATTCTCACCACAGCTATGACCTTTCTCTTGTTTCAGACAATGAAATTGAAAGACAGATCGACATATTAGAGGGTGGTGGTGTCATTGAAAACGAGACAAGATCTTTTGATGTGGAGGCTGGGTAAGGTTACGTTTTATCTGGATAATGATAATAATGAAGATAATACTAATGATGATAATAATGATAATAACAAAAATAATGAATGTATTGTTGATTTTAAGTTTAAAACGACGAGCTTGAAATATTGTAAGACTTCCAGCAATTTTATCTTTGATGGAAGATTCAATTGTAAAAGTTAGACAGTGTAAATTATTGATCCCTTGCATTGAGTGCCTGTCCATTTAGTTTACAGGTACCTAATGATAGATTGCCATTATGTTGATGCAATTAAGTGCACACTTCCCAAATAAACCAAGAACATTGATTTGGATTTTTTTTTCTTAATTTGTCCTGGATATCGATATTTGTCATCTGCATCAATCATTATAACAATGTTACACATGTACTTTCCTTCATGAATGGATCTGTAAAGTGTCATGTTATCTCATATCTATCAATTTGTTTTGTTCAGGGAGACCATGCCTATGAGGGACAAGGAAAAGATTTTGGATTACCGCTTCATGAGTGAACCCAATCTCCCTCCCCTTGTATTACACACTAAATCCTCTTTGCCATCTTCATCATCGTCTTCTTCTTCAACTGTCGTGTTGGAAGAGGTAGAAAAGGAAATGAAGGAACTGCCAGATATAACAAGGCTCCGCTTGGAAGAAAGATACAACTTGCCTCTTCTTAATTCCATGCAATTGGTGGTGAGATTTTGATCAGCTTTGTCATGATAAAAATGGGTCATTTATGGGCAATAAATATACACTTCTAAGATTGAACTTGTGGTGGTAAAGATTGGTTTATATTCTGTATCCCTGTAGGGAGCATATATACAGTAGAGCAGCTTGTTAGACACATCAAACCAACATACTGACAATAATCTTCTCTGCCTGTAGCCGGGTAATACACCTGATTTAAATGATCAAAAACATACATAAAAAGATTATCAAAAGGACTCCATATTGGGCCCAGCATTGCCAGGATTTGAATACAGGATCTCACAATCTTAAGTGCGACAGCCTAACCAATCAGTTGACAACGCCAGATATTAACATTAGAATTGTAACTAGTAGTAGTAGCAAGCAATCTGTTGTTTATATTCATAGATTTTGTAGTAGGTGACATTGAAGACCAACTGTGGATGTTGTGGCGAAATTGGAATATTAAGGCGGTCTGAAACTGGCTGACTTAATTCCACTCACTAATCATTTGACTGCTTTTGCCTGTCGTTCATCATGTTCTAAGTTTACCTCTTATATTATCATTACAATAATGTTACTTCATTGCAATAGAAAAAATGTAATCTATTTTCCTCCTTTTCCCATCTGCTTGTGTCTAGAGAGAAAAACTCCACGTTCTGTTTGAACTTCTTGTGAACAAACATGGCTGTCCTCCAATAGCGTCTTCCTCTGTCCTGTTGAATCATTACAAGGCTTTGGCAGAGAAACTGAGGGGTACAGAAAGGTTGGTTACTTTGCTTTACAATTTACAGTTGTAATTATAAGTTTGAATAGTGATATCAACCATTACCTCCAGTCATGCACATTGTTGGCTGAGAAAAAGAAGGGATTATGGCTCAACAAACTGCCCTCAGAAAAAAATTGTTGCCACACAGAATGACCTCCTGTCAATGGCCAGTTTTGTTAAAAATGTCAGGAATCTTGATTGTAGCATCTTTAAAAAAAAATATTTAAAATATATTTATTTATTTATGTATTTCTATTATTTACTTATTCTCATTTAGATTCTAATTTTTTAATTATGAGGATAAAAAATGGATGTAGCATTGAGTATGAAGAAGAAGGAAATAATTGTAGGTTGTAGGAGGATCATTATTATTATCTATTGTATGTAATGGTGGTGGACTGTACTTCTGTATATTATTTTATTACCTCATCCATCCCCTAGTATTTTGATACATGATATGGCTGAGCTGGGGTCAAGCTGGATAGAATATTATTGATGAGAATTTTATACCCACGAGGGTGGTTCTTGACCCACTATGATATAATATATCTGATATCATCTGTATTTAAGGTCTGCTATTAGATATCACCGTGGATTAATTATGATTCTCTGTTTGTCTAAAATGCCAGGTCAGTAAGTGAAGAAACCTTGGCTGAAATCATCCACCTGTACGGGTCTGGAGAGATCAGTGGCAGCTCTGTCAGTGTGGTAAGTGGTCACAATGATGCTTTGTGGGAGATTGGGAATGGAAATTTTGGCTCAATTACAAGTAACAAGTTTCCCTTCTTTGTACAGGGGTTGATACCCATCTGTGGGATCACTATTCCTATTAGATTTAAACGTTTGATGATTTAAAAACATTTATTTAAACCTATTATTGAAGCCTCTGTGTATGTTATAAGTAAAAAGTGAAAGGTAATGCACTTTAAACAAAGTAGATATGGTATGTTTCAAACCATACAATGGATATTTGTGCCTGGGGCATACACCCATGAAAGATAAAGGTAAAGACTGCACCTGTACATGTGTGCATACCTGTACAAAAATGTATCAATTGAGTATGTAAATTGATTGACAGCACAAAACAGCAATTCGGATGTTTTGTCTTTCTCTAAAATTTTAAAACCTTTCTGGGTTTGCTGAAATATTATATTGAAAGAGTAATGTCCACAAGCAGGAGGCCATTTAGAGTGGTAGAGATTATTCCTTTAACAGGCCAAAGACAGTCTCAAGTTGCAACCAAATGTATTTGCTTAGGACTCTGAGGAGAAAGCTTTTGATTTAAAAAAAATTGGTGTCCAGTACTCACCACACCATACATTATTTCACCAAAGTGAAATCTCCCCCCAAGAGCTCTTGTTTTCTCATCTCTCAAGGACCATGCTCATAGGCTCATATACCACTGTATTGCCAAAATGAAATATTTATTTGTTCTTTTTTTATATCAACCTTTTATGTTTGGTGAATCCATATCCAGCTGATGGATGAGGTGTACAAGAATGACGTGGTAGACGTGCGTGGAGTGGCAGAGTCCAAAGGTCTGCAGATGTTGGGGGAGGATTCTATCCGGGCTGCAATGGAGGTGGTGCTGGCCAAGAATACCAAGATTGTGAGTTAGCAATGAGTCATGGTCCAATCATTATCTGGTGTCAGGTTTATTTGTTTCATTTTTGTTTTCCTTATCAACCTTACCCCTAAAGGTAGAAAGGAAATTGATAAAGGAAGGATGAGTTTTCCTTATCCAGTAAATTTATTATTTTCTCTTTTAAATGATGATAAAAATGATAATGCATAGCACTAGCACTTATTTAGCGCACAACAAGGAGGCACTGTGGCCGAAAGGTTAAGCACTAACAATAACAATGCTAATGATGGGCGACGTTTTCATTCAGCGTTGTGTTTTTTTTCCTTGGGCAAGAAAATCAACTCTGATGGTCTACATCACGATGCTGCACTGCGGCTGATGCTTGGGTTATTTTGGTCTTTTTAACAAATATATCTCAAAGACAAAGACAACTTGACCATTTTACCCGTTGAGATTTTAAAGCTGCTGCTGCTACTACTACTACTTCTACTGCTACTACTACTACTACTACTACTACTACAACAACTGCTACTACTACTAATACCAACACCACCACCCGCTGCCACCGCCACAACCACTACCACATGATAAATCTAATTCTGTTTTCGTTTTCCAGGTTAAAGCTTACAAGAAAGGCAAAAAGAACCAGTTAAAGATTCTGACCAACAAAGTGTTAAAGCAGTTGGAAGGGAGGGCCAGCACAGAAACGGTCAACTCTATGATGGCCGACAGATTGAAGGACTGAACCAGGAACACCTAGGGTTTTTGTTTTTTTAATGTGGGCATCCATAGTGGATTCAGGGCAGGCCTATGGAATTGGTTCATACAAGGGGAAAGAGGTGAAAACAGTTTACTTTGGTTTGACAAAGGTCATAATTTTATTAGTAGGAATATTATTGCATCAAAACAACATTGAAATAGGGACTTACTGTTGTTTCTGTGCAATGGTCACCAACACTCACTACTTTTTTTTCTTTTTTTTTGGCACTTTTTAAATAATTGGGCTATTTGCAGTGTGACCAGTGCTTGGGATGGGATGAAGATAAAATGACATCAATCCATATATCTGTCTCTGTATTTCTATCTCTTTGTCTGCCAACTTGTAAGCTTTGTAATTTTTCTTTGGATGTATGAGTCAAAAGAGAGTTGCAATAGTTAAGCTTTGACAGCACAAGGGCATTGGTCAACAATTCAGCAATTTTTTACGGTGTTTAGTGTCTAATCTTACTTATTTTCCTGATCTCGATATACATACATTTAATAAGGTGGTTAATCTGTCCAAACCTTACACCGAAAGGTAGAAAGGAAATGATAAAGAAAGAAAGAAAGGTTAATCTGTCCTGACATAGAAAGATCTGAATTTAGGATGACACCAGGATTCTTGATTTGGGAAGTGAAACTGGTGTCATTGTCACCAACTTTAAAGCTATTCACTGCTTTCAGTATATTCGGTCCTCCTGACATAATGATCTCTGTCTTATCATCATTTATCATCAAGTAATTGTTATTCATCCATGATATATTTTCAATCAGGCAATTTTTAAAATATAAAATCCAAGTTACTCAGGTTGTCAATAATACATGGCTCTATAATGTACACCACATTATTCTATCATATAAGTCTACTCCAGACATATATAACTATACTAAAAATCACTTACATTGTTTCTGTTTCTGTCTACTTTCTGATCTAATTTCTGGTCAGCTAGCCTTGTCATATATAGTCAAGCTGACCAGGAAGTGACCTATTGCACTTTAAAGGGAGGAAACCAAGGCTACTTCCTATGTAGTGTTTACTAACCTTGGTAGGGTCACTACACTACCCTTCCCTTTAAAGAACTGGAGCATGGGTATTCTTACCTATGTATTTCTGCAGACGGACGACCTGCGTAGAGGGCCTAAAAGGCCCAGTTCTAAAAAAAACACACATCATCGATAAAAATAACAGAAGATAATATAAAACGAGCCGTACCGCCTGGGTCAGACGTCCAAAAAGGAAAAGTAACATAATAAAATTTAAAAAAATAAAAAGGAACATATCGACATGAGAGGGTTCTAGGTTATGCCTAGCTACCCTGGGCGGCTTGCCCCGATGGACTATCTAGGAAGTCAATCAGCTCCAGGTCGTCGGAAGCTCCTGTGGAAGTTGGGGAGCTCTTCGCGCTGGTGAGGGCTGCGACTTTCCACTTGAGCTCCTGAACTGTGCTCTCCACCCGACCCAGCTTGTTCCGGAAGGCTTTGGCAGTCTTCCTTCTGTGTCGGTGTCGGTGTCCCTTGGCGGGGCTGCGCCTCCTAAGGGGGCCATGCCGCCTGCGCGGGTATATCCTCCTTGGGGGGCTGCGGGTCCTGGGGTGACGATCTGGGCAGTGGCAATTCTTCGTGCCCGCCGTGTCTTCTGCCTCCAGGTCGCAGAATTTTCTATATTGCTTAAACCGTTTCATCCGTCTCGCCTGATTCCGAGTGATATTGACACATCTACAGTGGAACCATTCAAAGCAGGTGTCACAGGCGATCATGAGTTCACCGTCGTCCGGTTGACCGCATACACAATAGGTAGTATCTGTACCTTCCTGGATTATTTCCTGATTTTTGCGAATCCATGTAGGGATGGCTCTGTCTGAACAAGTTTTAATATTTTCACATAAAAGTTTCAACTCACCTGATTAATACAAAATTTGTGTTGATATCTCAAGAGCTTGTAAAATGTAGCCTCAATCTTCAAGCGTTGAAAGGAAACAGAAAGTAGGATGCCAATGGTGTCTGCTATACAAAAAAGTTCAAGGGAAGTAACTGATAATTCGTTTTTCACCCATTAACACATTCACATTTTTTGTTGACATGTTGCAAAGTCACCCCGTTGTGCAAAGTCACCCCATTTTACGGTACACGATTATCCCGCATGCAGGCTTGCTCCTGATTTCCCCACTTGTCGACACATACGATTCGACCCTCTGTGAAATAAAATCTATCGGGTAAGTGTTATTTTGTGCTGAATGTCGTATAATATTTTATTGATATAGTTAGCCTATATTGCCTATATTATCTTGTGCAGTGTAACATCCAATTTTTGCAGGCAAGTGTCAGAATAGCTACATTGTAACCGCTGACCTATGTATCTTCCAAAGGCTGTGTGTGTGTACCATACACTCAACTGCAACTACATAGCAGACCTCTAGTCTAGTCCTAGGTTGTTGTTGTAAACACAATCACATGTATGGCTGGAGGCCAGTCAGGGCTTCATGAACAATCAACTTCACTTTCAACTCTAATTAATATCTGGATGATCTAGTATAATCTAGATCTTTATCCATATATATATCTATGATCTAGCCCAAGCTAAATCTAGATTCTATTATCATCTCTAGATTATTGATCTGAACTTAGCCTGTAGAGTCCTGTAGAGTCCAGATTCTAACTGTAGACATATTTTTTATTATCTAGAATGATATAGGCCTAGAGATATTTTTTTGATTGAATTTCTAGTGCCATCAACGCTTTAAATATAGTAAAAATTTGCAAAATAATAGCATTTTTATTCCGAAATTTTGCAATGAAGAAGACCTATATGGACAATCTTTTATTCTTCTATAACGATGGGGGTGGGACATATTTTTTGACAAATTTGGTAGAAACCCAATCCTACACTGCCAACAAACCTGTGCATATCGCAAAACTTACAAAATAACGTACAATATTTTAATGCCAAAATTTGTTACAGGTCAAAGAGGAAGACTCTATAT
>JARFNW010010237.1:0-15248 GCA_031763155.1 Dirona albolineata | reverse complement strand
AGCCTAGAAGATAAACACAGAGGCTGAATCCCTTTCTAGCCTAGAAGATAAACACAGAGGCTGAATCCCTTTCTAGCCTAGAAGATAAACACAGAGGCTGAATCCCTTTCTAGCCTAGAAGATAAACACAGAGGCTGAATCCCTTTCTAGCCTAGAAGATAAACACAGAGGCTGAATCCCTTTCTAGCCTAGAAGATAAACACAGAGGCTGAATCCCTTTCTAGCTTAGAAGATAAACACAGAGGCTGAATCCCTTTCTAGCTGAGAGGATGAACTCAAAAGCTTGCATAATTTTTTTTGGGTCATGGGAAAAACACTGTAAATCGTGTTTCTCAAGACTGACTAAAAATCTGTAGATTTTCCAGCTCTGTGTTCATTCATGCATGATGGTCAGTGCATATGTGGACTTGCATGCAGGTGCACTTTGGTGACCAAAACTGGACCTCCAGTTGGCCTCTATACTACTTTGTGACAAGAAAACAAACCAAAAAATGAGGTGTCTTGATTTGCATGTTTGAGATATGCATGCCTCTCCATATTGATCATTAGCCTAAAAATCTAACACTGCTCAGCATCACAAAATTTAGTCACAACCACAAACAAAACATATCATGGAAATACCTGTCTGTGATTCATGTTTTTCCACTTTCTCTTGGTGATCGTAGCCAAGCGCTGATTTGTCTTGTCTGTCTGTTTGAACACCATACTTTCCTCCAAAGCCTTTGCTAAAATCTGGACAAGACCAAATAAAATAGTAGAAAGTCACAAGATAAATCAATATAAATATTGAGAAACCAAATTTGTCAGACCTTCAGTGTCTATTACACCATCTGTATCAACCTAATTCATTCCACTAAAAATCTTTCATTTCACAAATGAATTCAATTCAACTTCTTTCTTCTTTTTTTTATCAGAGAGCAAAAAGATAACTATGCAATCAATTCAAAACCCATCAATAAACAACACAACAAGAGAGTGACTATATTTTTAAAAAAGATGAAAATTACAAATGATTACCAATATTGTCTCATTGAATTGGGCCAGGTTTGTGAAACCAAATTAACAGGAGAAGTACTAAATATACTGATGTCAATTGTTGCAGATTTTTTTATAGCCCTGTTACTTATACAATTGCTCCTTAGTTTAGTAGAAAATCAAAGGAATCTAAATATATAAAAAGCGCAAGTTTTTCTCCCATTTCTAACAAACTAACAACAAAAATAAAACAAAAAAAGTTTTAGAAAATCACTTTTCAGTTGTCCTTGGTCTAAGATCACCAATAAAAACATCAAATAAAACCTTTTAATTGATTCAATGTCAGGTTTTTTTTTTTAAAAACAAATCAAATTATCCCCCTTAAAAAGTGCCATCAATCAGTGAGCAATGTGAATTAATGATAAATAATACAATGTAATATAAATCACATGCTTTTAAAATCTTAGTGGACATCTGCCAAAATATAATCTCTTTAAATTTTTGAATTTGACCTTGATTAAATAAATGTTCACAGAAATTTTCTTTCAATTTCCAATGGCAAACAGATATTTCAACTGAGCGACGATAAAATACCAGAATTGCCAAAATGGGACATTGGGTAACTCACTGGGAAAGGCTATAAATATTCATAGAAGAGATTCAATGCTTGGGTTAGGGGTAGGGACCTTGGGTAGCTCACTGGGAAAGACTATCAATATTTATAGAAAAGATTCCAAGTTTGGGTTAGGGTTAGGGACCTTGGGTAGCTCACTGGGAAAGGCTATCAATATTTATAGAAAAGATTCAAAGTTTGGGGTAGGGTCATATACCTCAGTGTTTAAAGAAATAAAATTGAATCAGTATATGCTCAAGTTCATTGAGATGCGTGTATGCAAAAAATGCTGGTTTGTCTTATTGTGTTAAAAAGGGGACAATGTGACAGAGGGGACAATGTGACAGAGGGGACAATGTGACAAAGGGAACAATGTGACAGAGGGGACAATGTGACAGAGGGGACAATGTGACAGAGGGGACAATGTGACAGAGGGGACAATGTGACAGAGGCGTCGTGACTTCATCAAGATTCAATGGGTTCCATTACAGGATGGTTTGGTTGTTTTTTGTCCTAAATTATATAAGTTCATTACAATAAAATTAATTTTTTTCCCTTTCAAAAAGGTGATTTTAATAGACTGATGTTAAATGACAAACACACAAAAAAATTATGACCATTCAACTTGTCATGTTTTTCTTCTGTTCCCTGGAGAAGAGATATCTAAACGTCAATACCTCAACATACAATTACACTAGCCCAGCTTCAAAATGTTTTCATAACTCGTAATAGGAGAATAAAAGCTTTTGCGTGAAACCAATAACTCGGTAAGCCAAGATTCCGACTTCAAACTCATTCCACCATTCAGATTGGTTGCAAAACATATGACTTAGTGAATCGAACTTTGGAATTGTTTTCTAGTCTTCGTAAATCATGAAGAAAATATAAAAACCTCTTTGAGACTCGTGCTGCTGAAGTTTATCTACATGCTCGTAGCCGAGTGCTGATTTGTCTTGCCTGTCTTTCTGAACACCAAATTTTCCACCAAAGCCCTGACTGAAATCTGATTGGACAAAGGTCAAATATATGTATGCATGGAAGGGTCAAAGGGGATGGGCAAGGTTTAGCATGAGAAGGTAATTAATAGTAATAGGAAGGGATTTCTCTAACTGGCTCATGTCTGCAAAAGTCACTGAAAGATTTCTATGTAAAGACTAAAGAGAGATTTATCAAACTTTGCAGGGTTCATATAAAATATGAATCATTTTACGGCAAACAAGAGATTTTAATGGAACTTCAAGTAGAAATGTTTTAAGATTTGATTTTGCTTTATACCAGAGATAAGATTTATAACCAATGTCATTTTAATCATCAAATCATCAAAATAAATCAGGATGCTGTAACAATTTTGTGGTCAAATTAAGTGCCATAAAGTGACATATCAAGAAGTAAATATAGAGGAATGTGTAAGACCAGATGCATGAGTCAGCTAGAGGAAACTATGTGATATTAATTCATCCCACCTTAAGCATTTTATAGGAGAGGAGGGAAAAAATGAAAGCAATACAAAGGTGATTAAAACAATTCTTAGATCAAATTTGGAATGAAAGTACTACAAGGGGCGTCCATTAAATACTGCGAAAGTGCCTGTAACTTTGGCTTGGACATCAGATATAGTTGTGTCATTTACCATCAGAAAGCTTAAAACGTATCATTCAGATTTTTTTAATGAGGACAGAACCGTTACCAATGCAGCAAACTATCATCATCATAATTTGGCAAATAGCAGCTCACCATCAATGATACAGAGCTGCTTGTACGCCTCAACCACAACAGCTCCAAGAAGGAGAAAACAGTGATCTCGAAATATGATGCCGCAAATGGGCAAAGGCCAAGGTCAGCCTTATTAATATTTATTTAAAGTCATCCAATTAATTGAATCTAGTTTATAGCAATGTTGATGGTTTATTGAACAATCTGAACACGATATTTGATGTACACCATTACTCCTAAGATAATTTGCTTAACCGAAATTCTACCCAACAATGACACTTGTATTGATGTTGAAACTGAATTTCATATCACTAGTTACAAACTGTTTACGAACCAACAACTTATTAGGGGTGGGGCTATTTATGTTTTGGAATCTCTATATATATATCTATATTTATGTGTATGTGTATATGTATATGTTGTAAGCAGTGCTTGTCCTTGTCCAAAAATTATATTTACACCTAACAGGCAGCGTGTGGCGTATTAAGTGTTGTGTGTTCCGTTGCTACTGTAAAGCGCTTAGAACATGGTGATGATCGTGGATGAGCGCTATATAAATGCCATTTATTATTATTATTATTATTATTATTTATATATGCATGGTATATAGAGATAGATTATTGTAGTTTTAACTTTTGGTGCTGTGTGTTTGTTTTGGTTTTTTGTTTTGGTTTTTTTGGTTTGTTTGTTTGTTTGTTTTGTTTCGTAGACGCATTGTCCCTCACTGTCTTTTGATGTTTTAGTGTTACTGTCTCTTTGTGTTGTCGCTCAACAAAGGCCTTTGGCCGAAACATCGCTTGTCTTGTTTTGTCCTCGTCCTCCGGAATATATATATTTGCATACTATTGGCTTCAGCGGGTCTCATAATATTTTTTACAAGGGTACAGGACCTCGCAAAGGCAGTGAATTCAGAGCTACGAACCATGCCCCAAACAGACTATCAGAAACCGTTTCAAAATTAGGGTACAAGGCTACAACGCTGGATACACAGTGGAGGGGATTACCTCGAGCGTCTGTGAAAAAATCAGCCATTTGGGGTAATAACTTTTTCTTTTACCGACAGTTTTGCAGTATTTAATGAACACCCTATGTAACACATGACATGGCTGACTGACTGACTTCATATTCATAAAAGTTGAATTTCTTATTTTCTGGTTTCAATATCAAAAATCATTATGTTAAAACCAAAGGGAACTAAATAGTTTGCAAAACCCTTTAAAAGCTATGAATTATCAACTATATTTCAGAGTCCTGCTCCAATTTGATATGAATTGCATTGGTTACCCGTAAAAGAAAAAATTAGTCATAAAATTGCTCTCATGTGTTTTTAATGTTTGAATGATGAAGCCCCAAACTATTTGAAAGAGTTTTTAGATATATTATATTATACTCCTTCCAGAATTTAAAGTCTAAATTTTGTGTAAATCGGGATTATAAGAATAAATTTTACGGTGAACAATCTTTTTCTAACGTTGGACCATGTATATGGAATTCTATCCCCCAAAGCATAAGACAGACACCTAATGTAAATTTGTTTAAGCAAGATTGAAACATTTTATTTTTACCAAAACTTATTTGTAATTGTCTTTTACGGAAATGATTGTGAAGCGCATAGAGCATAACCTGATCATGATTATCTGCTGTATAAATGCTATGTATTATCATTATTATTATTATTATTATTATTATTATCATTATCATTATTATTATCATTATTATTAATATTATCATTATCCTTATCCATATCATCATTATTATTATTATTATTATTATTATTATTATTATTATTATTATTATTATTTAATCCTCAGACAGTTTTGACATTCAATACATAACTCTTTACCCCCACACCATTATGACATAAAAACACCAGATATACACTGGCAGAAAGCTTATTGTCTCTTAAACTCTTTCTTACTGAGGTGGAATATTAAAAAGTAGATTTTATAAAAGAAAAACACACATTGGAAAAAACATTAGGTCTCAAATCTTAGCTGGGACTATTTAACTGCAGCTTTACATTGACATGACAGGGAAAAGTGCAAAAAGTAAAATCAATCTTGCAAGACCATGTGGCCTATAGAGTCAAGATGATTCTTTGTCACCCTGTGCATAGGATGCAGTATATTGCACATTGCATCCCCCAGCTATAAGAAAGTAACCATTTTTACACCCGAGTCAATCAAAGTAAAGTAAAGCATATTGCCAGAAGATAATAATCAATGCCAGAAGCAGATTCAAATCTAAACCGTCTGCATTGACTCACACGAGCACTGAAGTTACAGTCTCAAAAGGGATAGACCAATCATACGGTAGTTGTTTTCAAATACAAGGAAAAAAGAAAACACAATCGTAGCGGTACACAACTCCCAATCAGGTCAAAGTCAAAGCCATCCACCCACCTTTCTGTGACGCGTGTTTTTCTGTCTTGCCTTCGTAGTCATAACCAACAGCAGACTGGTCTTGCCTGTCTTTCTGTACTCCAAATTTTCCACCAAATCCTTTGGAGTGATCTACATGCAATGTAAAAATAAAAATGAATGAATGGGGAGCTGACAGTCATGATAACCAGTTGAAAAATAGTGGCAAAGTAATGCAGCACCAGAAAAAACATCCAAGAGACTTCCTATTGGGAAAAATATATCGTTGACATGGATCAAACACATCCTTGCAGCAGCATCCATTGCCTTACCAGCCAGACATTCAACCTTTGAACTAATTCACCATCATCCAAAAAGAAAGGATGCATCCATCAAAAAAGAAAGTCATATACAACAGCAATGAAATCAGATACGAAAAAAAACATAGATACGAAGTCTCCTAGCCACTTGATAATATAAAATCCTGCAACCATTGACTGGGATGAGGGCAACCCTGAGATCCCAGGTTCAAATTCCAGATGGAAACATTACCAGGAATTGTCAGAGAATTCAGCGCACAGAAGATGACATCTTTGATATGTCTTAGCAGTGTGTCAAATGGCAATAAACTATAAACTGGTCAGTTTTAAAAAAAAAATAATATCATACTAAACTAATCAATCAAGTGGTAATACCTCAGATGACTCTATCAGATATTAACAAGGTACAGTTAAACAGTTTTCAACACCAAAGCTTTTTTCTCTCCCTTTTTTAAATGTAAAACTAGATTATAATATGATCAATCATCAAAATATGGGTAATATTAAAACTCTTGAACTCTAAATGGTCGGTATCATCATAGGGACTATAGAGACAAGACCTGGAAAGTGAACCTGTGATTACAACTGGAGCATCACCTCGTCTACCAGAGGAATGAGCCTCTCAATCATTGAGCTAGTCCACTAAGCTGTCAATATTTACGTTTGTGTTCTTGTCTATTGTCTATTTGCCATCATTTCCATTTGCGTTCTTGTCTATCGTCTATAAGACAACATTTACATTTGTGTTTTTGTCTATCGTCTATTTGCCAACATTTACATTTGTGTTTTTGTCTATTGTCTATTTGTCAACATTCACATTTGTGTTCTTGTCTATCGTCTATTTGCCAACATTCACATTTGTGTTCTTGTCTATCGTCTATTTGCCAACATTTACATTTTTGTTCTTGTCTATCGTCTATTATTTGTCAATATTTACATTTGTGTTCTTGTCTATTGTCTATTTGCCAACATTCACATTTGTGTTCTTGTCTATCGTCTATTTGTCGACATTCACATATGTGTTCTTTTGTCTATTATCTATTTGTCAACATTCACAATTGTGTTCTTATCTACCGTCTAATTGTCACTTCATTACCTCCTTACTAATTGTCAAATAAAAACTCAGTAAATCCCAAACCTTTTTGAGACTCGTGTTGCTGTAAGTCTTCCTTGTGATCATATCCAAGAGCTGACTTGTCCACTCTGTCCTTCTGTACACCATATTTACCACCAAATCCTTGACTGTAATCTAGACACAAACAATCAATTAGATAATGAACTTTCTAAAAATGAGACTTCTTTATATTAAATAATTTTTTTGTTTTTAAAACCCCAATAGTAGTTTCAAGTCTAACACATGATATAGAAACAAGAATGTTTTGGGTTTCCCCTTCTTTAGCAAACAAACACAAAATAAATGGCCCACCCCCATCCTGAAGTCTTCCAGAGGTTGGTGACACCACTGCGATATGACTACAAAACTATTAAAGAGTCTACCAGTCCTCAATAAGGTAAAAATAAATCTGAATGGAGAAGCAAGACATAATTTTTTTTTTAAATGAGATGCAACAGTTTCTCAATGATATTATGTTGTGCAGCATCAAATCCAGTTCATATTCTTATTCTGAATTGTTTATGACACGCTCTGTCCTAAGTGATAAATTCAACCATGAAACTTTAAACAATCACCAAAGACGGTGAATACTTACCTTTTTGTGATGCATGTTTGTCCACTTTGCCCTCATAATCAAAACCTACGGCAGACTGAAAATGATAAATAGAGATTTTTTTTTAATGTGCAAACATGAAAATGAAAAGTGCAAAAGGTATGATAAATAAATGAAGAAAAAATAAAATGAATTACTATGAAAAATACATACTCATAACTTTAATCATCTTAACATAAATATAATGTAAAGAAATCATTATAAGTAGTAATGCTCCATCCATGCAATCTTTATAAACCACGACTTGAGCACGTAATCACAGCCTGTAGACAATAGGACAAGATCGTTCGAAGCTTTTCCCCAGCAACTTGACCTTGCTATTCGGGAAGTACCGAAAACAACTCATGAGCTTTCTTATTCACCATTGGAAAGTTGATTGTCACGGTCCTTTTCACTCACAATAGAACGACCTTGGGGAAATGGAAAACCCATCCAACGGTTTTGACCTATTATGATTGTTTGTTATCTTCCCCTGTAGTACCGTTATTAAACAGTGCAGGGACCAGCTCTGTGTCTGGCCGAGGGCAATGTACAAGGCAGAATGCATCAATGTGCAGACCCAGGTAAAATGTATCCATGTTAAGTGCACGTCTGTACACGCCTGATATAAAGCTGGAAAATCTATGGATTTTTAAGGCAAACAGGGGATCAGCCCACTGTGCCAATAAACATTGTTTGGTCCAAGAAGCAATGCACTGTTCAATACTACTCATATCAGGACCAGACAACATGGTAATGTAGCCTCAGGTGATCACCCAACAGTTATAGAAACAGGAAATTTTACCAAAGAGGCAATTCACCTACATCATGATGTTATATTAATTAACCGAAACAGTAAGGTCTCAAGTCGAAATTGGAGCGTTATTGGCATGCATATGGACCCAATGCATCTTATCTTCAATGGAGATTACTTTTAATTAGCATTTCTTTCAACGAGAATTTCTTTCAAATGAACGTCGTATCATTATTATATTTCTAAAGACGCAGCCTACAGTTGGTGCTATACAATTTCCTTCCTACCTGTGTGTAATGACACGTTGTAGTGCAAGCGTTGGATGTGTACCTCCAGTCATTTTTCTCCTCGTGCCACATCCCCAGTCCCCGGAGAAACACGTCATTCTCGTGGTTAGTGTCAAAGAACAGGTTTTCACCGATGTCACGATTCCGTTCGTGCTTGAATTGACATCGCTGGGCCCAACCGTCCGCCCGCTCCTGTAGAGTCATGTTCCAGTGCTGGACAAAGACACGGAAAGGAATAGTAATGATAACTATGATGATGTTGTGGTGGTGGTGGTGACGATGATGATGACGATGATGATGGTGATGATGATGGTGATGATGATGATGATGATGATGATGATGATGATGGTGGTGGTGATGATGATGACGATGATGATGATGATGATGATCGATGATGATGATGATGATGATGATGATGGTGCCGGGAAGAGTGCCCCGAATTGCATCAAACTAATGGCAAGATGTCCGACATAATCTCACTGTAACTGTTCTATACATGCCTTGACATGCCTTAATGACGTCATATGTGTATTGACCAATCACTGCCTACTATTTCATATGGCTCGTGACGTACGTTTAACAAATCTCTTTTTGTAGCTCACGTCTTCGATACCAATCATTGAGCAATGAATCTACCTTCAATTTTCGTCAAATAAACAATCAAAACTTCCCGACCGAAATTTTTACAATGTTAACAAATCCGTCAAGAAACAATTCCTGCCGTGAATTAATCCTCACCTGTGTTGTTAACATTGTAAACACGTATTGCTGGAAAGTGGGGAAATTGTACCCTCTCCCCCAACACACACACACACACACACACACACACACACTCACACACACACACACACACACACACATTCAAAAAAGGTTACTTGAAAGTAACGTATGAAATGAAAGAAAACATTAATTAAGTCTAATTGGCGTTTCAAATGTTGCTTTTTCTTTCTGAGTAATTGGAGATGGGGGTGGGAGTGTGTAGGATGGAAAGGGGTGGGGGGCGTGTGAAAAGGTTATTCCGTGCAACACAATTATTTTCTATGGACAAACGATGTTGGGATTCAGTTCCATGGCATCATAAACATTGCCGTCTGTACGGTGTGGGACCACCTATGCACATTGGGCCCTAGTATGGTCGTATGATTATACCATTATGTGGACCACGAACCGTAAAGAATTAATGTTACTGTTTTGCCATATGTTTCCACTTGTATGTGTAGATATATATATTATAATAAAGTAGATTAATCAAACTTCATAGGAATATTTTTAGCACTGCACTGCAAGTAACGACCTTATGCCGAGGTGACGTGGGAACAAAATGAAGTACATATGCGTGTTTGTTTACCTATTCCCTTCTCTAATGTTTTTTTTCCCCGCTGAACACTGAACACCCCTGTCAACACTTTCAGGTCATGTCAAAGGTACCGCCTTCTTTATTAAGTCCATCTGTGATAAGGCTGTTAAGACAAAGCCTTAAAAGGTTTTGGAATGCATCGATCAGTATATAACCCTTCCGTCCTGGGTTCGAATCCTTAATCTCCGCGTCATAAAACAATAGATAAATGAAGAGGGGGCGTGCACTGATGGTCTGGTAGACAGCCATGCGTTCGATTTACCCGGTCGATGAAAATCTTTTTTTAATTTTCTGTTATTGTCTCTCACTGGCACTGTTCTGTTACATTCTCCTGAAACATCAGCTATGACACTTAGAGTAAAGAGACCCGTGAAAGTTTACAGAATAACAAACTCAACGTCGTGTACCAATAACCCAGACGTCAGCCACAGTGCAGCGCCGCAAAGTGGGACAAGGTCTTGGGGAAACATCCAGTGCTTCCTCCGCGACCTCTCGAACCCCAGGCCAGTGATTTACCTACTGCGCCACCAGTTCCCAAAGACTTCTAGCATCCTGACGATATTATTCAATGTCGTTCAGTCATAAATATATCTATGTCAAACAATTGTGATAAAGGCAAGCGCGGACATAATCCCCCCCCCCCCACCCCCCATCCCCCTGTGATGGTAACCAAGAAACCACAAGCCTCAAGATCCCACACATGCAGGAAGAAAATAATGATGCGGCAGAGCTGGTCAAAGACTGAATGAACATCTGACAGCACAGTTACAGCGACAATTATTTTTTCAACCTTTGATCAGCTGTTATCGGTACCCGCTCCACATTCATTCATTCATTCCTCTCAGCCAGATAAATGACAGACAGCACTTTCGTTAGCGGAAAACTAAAATTAGAGATAGGCATATTCTAGCTGTCCACGCCCTGTTCGCACCATTCTATTTTCGTCACAACGTCTAGAAGCAGGTGCAGGGAACATTAATCATTTTAATTACCGATGTCGTGGCGTTTGAGATCAAAAGTCTGATCAAAGCAGTACCGGATGATTGATGACCTTAAAGGAATTTGTCAGTCACTTGTCGGACAGGATCTACCTAAAAACAACAACTTTGGGAATAGTATCGTTATCATTGTCTTGGATAACGGGGATGACTTTCCACACGTGCGAGATTCATTTGCCTCAGAGGAAAACGAAAAAAATATGATAAAATATAAAAATAAAGAATTAAAAAAAATATAAGAATAAAAACCCACAAAAAAGCAACAAACCCACAAAAAACAATAACAACAACAACAAACAACAAAAAAAACCAAACCAAAACCAACAAAAAAAAAAAAATAACAACAAGCCAGAAACCAACCAAACAAAACAGAACCTATAAAAAAGAATTTCGAAACATAACAAATACAAACCCTTAGAAATTCCACCCGCTACGCACGAGTGATACGACAATTACGAATGAGAAATGACGGCCTTGATGTAATTTGTCAGAAGTGCCGTAGTTTATTTGGTATTCGACAGGATAGTTTGGTTTGTTTTTATTTTGCTTGTTTTTGTTTCGGTTTTTGTTTGTTTGTTTGTTGTTTTGTTGTTGTTGTTGTTGTTGTCCCGGGCCTTAAACCCGTACCGCCTGCGTCAGTTACATTAGTATGATATGTTATATTACGCTTTCAGTTTCAATCTTGCTATCTTTCTTTCCGTCTCTTCCCATGCATTTATGTTATGGTTTGTTGCTTTAAAAAAAGCAGAAAAAGCAACAACAAAAAACAAACAAACAAAGACAATAACAAAAATAAAACAAAAACAAAAATAAGCAAAAACAAAACAAAAAACAAAACAAAAACAAAAACCCAAAGCGAAAAAACAAAAACAAAACAAAACAAAGAAAACAAGACTTAAAAAAGCAAAAAAAGCAAAACAAAAAACAAAAACGAACAAACTAAAGGCGGAGTGGCCCAGAGGGTAAGACAGACATTGCACTCATTCCACACTAAAGACGTGGGTTCGAGTCTGGCTTTCGGTACGGTGTTGTTGTCCTTGGGCAAGACACTTTACTTTGGATTGCCTGAATCGAGCCAGGTGTAGAAATAGGTACCGTATATTTATATCAGACCCTGGTACCTATTTCTACACCTGGGTTCATAAGACATGTGTGCATTGTGCACCGAACGAATCACTGTAATGGCGTCATGTTTGAGTACAATCCATTGTAATGCTACTCATCATCATAGCGATTCACTGATTGCAAACATGGCTTGGGGAACCGGTGGAGCAGTGGTTAAATTACTCGCCTTTGGTTCGACAGGTCACAGGGTCGAACCCAGGTGGAAGCACTGGATTCGTTCTCAAGACCTAGATCCCACTTTGCCGCACAGAATAAATATATACACATAAGCGACAATAGGGCGAACTTGAATAGGTCATAGTTCACGACATACTAAACAAATATGGCGGACGTAGTGGTGTTAAATAGTGTCCACCGCCATTTGTGTTTAGATTTTTAGTGATACTCAGTGGTTCGAAAGTTGTGCCATAAAAATCGACTCTTGTCGCTTCTAGTCAATGCTTATTCTGTTCTTTGCGACGATGCTCTGCGGCGGACGCCTGGGTTATTCCGGTCAACCCTTGGAATATATCCTAAAGACAAATTCCCCCCTGGGATGAATACAGGGAATTCATTTATTCATTTATTTAACGTAATGTCTTTTTGTATACGTCCACTGATCACATCTGGGTACCTAATCTGCCGTGGACCGGATAATCGTCAACTCTCTGGGCCGAAATGCTGCTTAGAAGTTCCAGTTACTAAAAGTAGAAAGGGATCTACATTTGTCATTGGATATGTTTTGTGCCAGTAGTGAAGTTCGTCGTTTACTCTTTATGCCAGAAATAAAGCGATTGATGGTTTTCAATTCACTGCAAACTTCATATAACATCATGCCCAATGAATGCAGCATTCCAGACAAAGCATTCTGTAGCATTTTATGTCACTATTTCAACGAATCATTTCTGCAAAAAGGGATATCAAACGACATAACTAGTCTGATGAATAATTAGTTAAAAGAAACAATATTATTATAAGATTGTGTATATATCATCATTCTTCATAGGCCTTCAAGTCATAGTGTCAGATACACAAAAAGTTATTCCTTTCCTGGGGATTGCGTAAACAAATTAACGTACCGTATTATACATGGAAGGCAAGCGAGACGTCGAAAACAAACGCCGATTATTTGAATAGAAAATGGAGACGGAAAAGACCACCAAAAACAGAAGAGGTCTTAAAATAAACATGTCGTGAATAACAACAGGGGTACCGTCAAGGTAAAATAGGTGAGTGCTCGTGTTTTGAATGTACGTGATGGCGTGCTTGTGTTTATTCTATCATTGTACTAATGGTCTAGTTGTTGGGAGTAAAAGGTTTCAAGTGCCAGCTTTACAATCCGTGTCGTGGGAATATTATGGTGGTAAACAAATTGCGTAGAAGAAGGGGGAAAAGGGAGCGTAAAGTATGTATGTTTCTTAATACGTTTTGTTGACATTTCTCGGTGTAACCAAAAGCATTGGGGGTATATTTTGGTGGAAAGAATAATGTACAAAATCAATGGAAACTATTGGATGTGAGGAATAAGGACTGCCAGAGGCTAAATATCCAAATAGAAAGTATGCAACAACAAATAGGGAAAATGGAGTATATCTTCAAACAGAACAAAGAACGTTTCGGGTTCCCCTTCGTCAGCTAACAAACACAATACAAAAGCACAAAACATAACACAGTGTGGTTCGTATGGTCGGGTAACCAACTAATATCATTTTAATTGGTTGCCCCACCGCACGGACCATACTGTTCTGTAACTACTTGAACTACCATTCTTTTGTGTTTGTTCTATTTTTTGTATTGTGTTTGGAAACTATTGAAACCCTGTTTCAGTCCGTATGAATCCCCGCACAAGTATAGACTCACGGACGTTACCTAATTTACCCCGAAGCAGGCCGTGCCACTCAATATCCTCTTAACTACAGTAGAGAAATCTACTAGACGCATCATTCTGACATATCTTTCACAGTATCTGGGCACGTATTTGCACCTAAGGCTTTGCAACATTGAGAGCACTATCAGGATTCAAACCCAAGAACTCGAACCCGGCAGTCACATCTTAGTCAATTATCTATAATTTGTATAAAAGACATTTCTAAGAACACAACATTTCCTCCATCTGTATGTTTATAATGCCATACACATCCCTCACTCACAGATACCATCGTTATTGACATAAAACCACGAATTTGGTAGCTAGTACTTGGGGGAAAAACAAAAACCCAAACAAACCAAAACAACCAAAGGTATCAGGTATTTTGTTTGATGATCAAAACTAGGGCTCCATCCATCGGCAGCGGGAGGGGGGGGGGGGGGTAGGTCTATCTTACAACTGCTTACATCTCCCGTTCACCTTTGCCATTGTCATGTTTCCAACACTAAGTTCCTTTCTCACCTGGGAAGTCGGTGAACAATTTATACTATTAGACAAAACATTTTGGGAAAACTAACTATGCGGACATGTTGTTCTAACCCCTCCCCCCCCCCCCACCGCCCCTTTTCACTGTCCTGCTGAGTAATCAACGGGTGGTGGTTGGGGGGGGGGGGGTCAGAGGGAGAGATGAGTGAATGGAATGGTTCAAGTGTTTTGATTGGTTGTTTATAAAAACAAAATTGAAGCCTTTATTCTCTTGGAACGATGAGTCACGATCAAGAAGTTAAAAAGACGAAGGAGAAGCTAAGATATAAATTGATAGGTCAGAACTCATTCATGCCTCATCTCGTCCGTCATCTGTCTACTAGAAAACGTTTTTTGTTTTCTCTGCTGTCAGGATACAGAAGGATTGGTAGTGACATACAGTTACCGGCACACACACACACACACACCCACACCCACACCCACACACACACACACACACACACACTCACACACACACACACACATACACACACGTCTCCATGCATGCAACGCCTTGGGGACCAGGGACAGGGCGGACGACTCAGATGTAATTTTATTCAATCAGAACCCAGATCTGTTCCACAGTTAGTTATTATTATCGTCAATCGTCAGCCCCTCCCCCTCCCTCCCCCATGTCCTCTCTTCCCAACCCCCTCCTCTCTTTTCTTG